>CM056598.1:1547122-1832122 GCA_029721355.1 Tegillarca granosa | reverse complement strand
CAATTATGTATTTCACTTTTTCAGATCACTCACAAAAGGTGACAGAGTTTAGGGGCGTTGACTACGATACTATAGACAATAACGGAATAGATAAAAGACGGAATGTACTCAGGTTAAATGTGACGAGGGATATGTACAGAGGAACATTTGTCTGTAACGCCAGTGTACCGTTCTTCTATCATATACACAAACAAATTAATCTGGATATAAATTGTAAGTATTTTATATAAAATATAGATATTTACAGCTAAATAACGTTAAGTTGACAATAATCAAAGCAGTAAAGTTCGTGATTAGATAAATGAAATAAACACACAAATAGTCCACCGAATCATCAGTTTACATAATTTAACTTTAAAGTTTTGAAATGGACTAGCTACAATAACAAAATGGTATCCGGTGCCGCAGTTTTCAGCTTTAAAACTTCTTTTTATACTAAAAACCCATGTTGTGCAAGATTTTGCCTTAGCGCTAATACTGGAATTTCCTTTTCTTTCTTATAAATAAAAAAAATTCATGTAGGAAGTATTCTTGCATCATCAGCTAAATATTGAGTATTTGTTCAAGGAAACTATGCTTATTAATTTTGCTTGCGTCATTTGTGAATTTGTTTTTTTTAAAAAACAGCAAGTATTCAGAATTCTTTAAACTTTAAATCATTGTCAAATGTTTTTGTTAAGAATAAGCCATTTCAAATATAAGCCATTTAAAATATGAATTAGTTCGCGTTTGGTATACCATGTTCGATATCTATAAGTTTGACCATAGTTTAATGTACTCTGAGAATTTTTAACAGAAACATTGTAGTGCACATTCTAAGTCATAATTACGGGGGAAATTTTTTTTTTTTCAAAAATCATAAAAAAAACTGTTGAAGCATCATTCTACACTACTTACAATGCACGTGTTTATTTAATTTCAGTATTTCCAAAAATACCAAAAGTAATCAATTTTAACGGGCTTTTTGACGATGGAACTATTGCCGCCATACAATGTGACTGCTCCGGAAGTCGACCCGCTGCAAATATCACTTGGTTTTTAGATGGAAGAAAATTGAATGACGTCAGACAGCAGGTTTCACAGGAAACGGATGGCACTTATACTACCAATGGGTTTTTAACAATACAGTTATCAAAAGAAATGGATGGGAAAGTTTTATCTTGTTCAGCAGAAAATAAAATTCTACTGGCGAATGGAAAGTTTCCAGTTATCACAAACGTTACACTTTTAGCTATGTGTGAGTATTAAAATTCAGTACTATCATAATTAAATTAGACATTTTACAAAATAAAACTTCGCCCGTCTTTGCCACAGTTAACATGTCATCTTACTATGATGTAAAAATTCACTCAAAGTTTCATTTTTTAATGATTAAATCTATTGTGCTTATTTTGGCTTTCAGATGTTCCAAGACTCTCTGGCGAGAACGGTACAAAGATTGTAAAAGAGAATGACAGCGTTTCCATTAATTGTTCCATCGATGCCAGGCCCCGCCCAAGTCAGAGTGATATCACGTGGTCTCACGACTACCAACTCGTACCACGTTCCAGACTAATCCTGTCAAATGTAGCCCATCCGGAAATACATATAAGTTCTGTTCAGAGGTAAGACTACGTACATAATAGATCACAATACAATACACATGTTAAGTTTTAATTTATGTAGTTTATTATCTTTTATTGTATGTTACCTATATGTTGATGATACTAGATTTGTTTGATGTTGCTTATGCTTGATGTTGCTAAAATGAATTGCTTATTGACAATTCGCCTGGTCCCCGCTTACCTTTAATACTTGAATTTGAGGAACTTCTAATATTTTCTTTTTTACAATTTACCATAATTAAAATATTTTTATTGTTCAATCCATATTCTGTAAAAGATTTTGAGGGTACAAATAATTCGTTTATAATACTTCTGATTATGAGTTAATTTATATTTGTAGCAGTGACAAAGGAATCTATAGATGTAAAGCGTCCAACAGACTTGGTATAGGTACGGGACCACCATTAAAACTAGAGGTATTGTGTAAGTAACTGACTTTCATTTAAATACAGTACATTAATTTTGTCTTAAGGATAGTGTTTATTTAAGTGAAATCAACGCTCTATACCCAATATTAAATTAACGTGTATTTGCATATTGACGGACTATCGTAAATCATTTATTTTAAATCATTAAGCAGCTTTCAGAATATTAAATTATGCAATTTTTATACATATCATTTATTCATATAGTAAATTTAAAATCATTCTAATAAAATAGATTGAAATTTTCCCTACAAAATCAAGAATCCTGAATTTCATTTTAACTATTTTTTCGACTAGAAGATAATATTAAATCTTTTGTACTTCGCAATAACTAATGTCGCCAAATACATCAATTTATTTGTAATAAATCAGGGAATATTTAACAAGGTCCAGACTGAATTTGTGAAAGGTCAGTATCGGCCATGAGTTTGCATTTCAACTGTTGCTTAACAACCCTTTTATTATGAATTGTGATACGTCAAAATAGAAATGACCATGTTTTAGCAAATATTATAAAATTGAATAAGAAAATGTAATTATGTCTAGAATATTAATCTCTCTGATCTTCTTCGTTAGCTTACATGCTGTAAGCTAATAAGAGGAGCTTATCAATTAATTAATCTTGGCATGTTTTGGTATGCTTATGTATGCTAGTGGTATTATATTTACAAAATTATTCTTAAAGCATAAATAAAGCTGAAGAATATACATAATTTCATATGGCTTTGTGAATTGTAGACCGACCAAAATGTTAATGGAAAGAAACAGAAATACGCAGTTAAATTAGGAGATTTGGTGAAATTAAGATGCATTATGACGTCAAATCCTACAAACGTCACAATGACATGGAGATACATTACTTCACCAGCTCCAATAAAGCAGAACCTACAAGGCATCCAATCTGATGACTCGGTATATACTACATTAAACCTTTACATCAGGTATATCAGTCTCATAATCTTTGTGTCTGAAATCGATGGCTTTAAATATATCGTCAAACTGTTTTAGTATTAGTGAAGGCTCTTTATAGTCGACACCATTTTATCCTCCTTAAAAAGATGAAGTCTTTAAAATCTCATTTTATGTTTATCGTGTCCTTTTTCTATTTGGTTCCTTTTTAATAGCCTGTTCTTGGTAGTTCTTCCTATTTTTAAGTAGCATTTCTATAAATGACATTAATACTTGATAGATTAAAGGCATCTAGTTTGTGACTGGGTCTCCAGATGGTCTTTAGATCTATTGGATCCCATGTTTTGTTCTGGTATCATAGACCAATAATTGGATGTGTCGACTTATTTTACTAAAATGTCGAATTACTTAAAAAATGTAAATGACTTAAACGAAATGTAAAAAAATCGTGATTGTCAGGTAAATATTATTGTCTTTTTATAGAAATGAACAACAGTTTACCGATATAGAATGCATTGCCAGTAACACCATTGGTACATCAAGCAAATTATGTCTATTCCAGCTTCTTCCTCCAGGTAAGAAATTATTTCTCTAAATGATAAAAAATAAAAAGGTGTGTTTTTAAAATGTGTTGATAAAGAATTTTGTTCATTTTATTTTTATACAGATTGTTTAATCACACCACGCCTGCTAATTAGTTTTTTAGCTCATAATTACCACACATATCATTATACCTTTTTAAAATTTAACTGCATTTTTATTAAAAAAAATTGTATATTTAAGATATATATTATCAAAGTTATCATCCAAATCGACTATTTTACAATTAGTTATTGTGCATATAGCTTGAAATGTGAACAGAATATGTTGTTTTGGAAACGGAGTAAAACTGACGGACATTTCGTGAGAGTCAAGTTTGCGCCATAATACACACCCCCACATTCCAAGCATACACATAAAAGCATTTGAAGCATACAGTATGCTCTTTGATTTATCGATAGAGATAAATAACATTACGCTCTTTGCGAATAGCTGAACAATGTTAAACAATACCAAAACAAGTAAGAATATGAAAATATTTTGTAAGGTTTGATAATAGGGTCATATGCAAAATTTTGAATTTTATTCAATAAAATATTGAAAGATTTGCATATGAAATGTAAGAACCAAATTTTATTTGCAGAACCGGCTAACTTTTCCTAAGGCAGAAAGCCATTTGCAAACTATAAAATAGCTTTATACTTTATTCGAAGTAATCTTGTAAAATAATTTTTTACGTTTTGATAAAAATTAAAACCTACTAATGTAATCTGTTTTAGGACCTCCAGAAATCCCATCAAATTGCACAATATCACAAAACGACGAGAGCAACTTACAGATCCAGTGTCTATCTGGTTTTGACGGTGGCTCAGCACAGACATTTACACTACAGCAGTTGATGAGTTCTAGGTTTAAATCTGTGCAGAATCAAACATCACCATATTTTGTAGTATCTGGTATAAGTCCAGGGATTAACTATACGTTTAAGACTTGTACAACAACCTCATTGTATAGTACTCTTAGTCGTTGTTCTGATGTTGTGTCATATATTGTACCTTTTATTAAAGGTAAGTTTTGCACTTTTTTCCGAATTTTAAATAAAATTTTAAAACTTTACGTGAAGGGAAAAATAATTACCAAAGTAATCTAAAACAGGTGTGAAAAACCGCTCAATCCAGATTCTTGTCCGAGTAATGTATGACATCATTTACCATTGCTCGAGCGAAGTTTTTGATTGAGATTTACTTTAGAGGTAATATTGTATGATAGTGTGAAAGGTTTAAAGATGCTCGCATCAGGTTCATACATTTATTACATTAAATAATTTGATTTTATGTAGCATGCTATGACTTTTTAAATACATGTATATTCCATTTTTTAAAATATAATTCAAAATGCATCAAAAGGACAACCTGCACACTGCCATCTTGAATCTTTGTTAGTTTTTTATGATTATATTACCGAATATGGTATAGTTTATTATTTCAATATTTATTTATCTTTTAAAGGCGATGGACAAGAAAATGAACAAATAGCTTCAGCGTCATTACAGGAAAATGGTCCATATATAGCTGCAGGTGTAGTCGGATTTCTAGCTCTTTGTTGTATAATAGGAGTTATAGTCTTCTTTTATAGAAGGAGTAAACAGGTTTGTAGCGATTCCAATCAGGACACCCGTATCACCCTTAGCACTGTTAACACTCATGGCATGACAACCGAGGTCACAGATTATTACAAACACGCACAATTTGAACGCATGATCGGTAAAACCTTCAATAGATCTTCTTCAACTAGCATGTTTGACAGGCAACGATCTGTGAGATTTAATTATGATGTTACAATGTACGGCTATGATCCGACAAGAACTATCCGAAAATGTAAAACAAAACAAAAGTCTGAAAGGAGATTATCCGCATGAAAGAGTAAGTATGGCGCATTGAATCACAAGCAGGAAAAATGCAAGCAATATAGCCGTTTGTAACCGAAACAAAACAAAACTCATAATATGAGCTTTTGTTTTCGTATGTTACAGAACAAAATTACCTTTATCAAGTTTATCTCTGTTTCAATTTATGTATAATGCCCTTGATAATTGGTACGATGATTGTTGCCTAGCCGAATCACAAACATTTTTAGCACCTGATATCAACTATAAAGTGTCATTGTTTCCCTTATATGGAAAAAAGGGATTGCAGGCTTCTTTCAATTACAAATATAAGACAACTGCAAACCTCTGACTAGTCAGAGTTTAATGAGAAATAATTACCTTGTATTTTTGTAATAATAACCTTGTATTTTTATTTTGTGTCGATGTCAATGCGAATTTAGAAGTCAAATATCTTATATATGCAATCTGCAAAAATTATTTTGTTTTTTCTGTTGTAGTCGATACATCACAGCAACAAACTATGCATTTGTCTGCATTGTCTAAATAAAACATACCAATGATCTAATTCATAGAAATGAAATATAATTATTAGAAAATCTTCATTATTTGATAATAAATGTTGTTGTTGTATTGGTTTGTAGAAAGCGCGACGTGCTGCACTATTTCGGTCTGGAATAATGTTCAAGTCTTAACTAACGGATTTTATTTCTAAATGAACAGCATCCAAGATCGTCAAAAGAAGACACCCAAGACATATCTCAGAACAAAGTATATATGCAGTATTTTTAAGCGGCATGTCATTTCAACGTTATTTTTAAAAGCAGTTATTGTCTACGAAGAATGCCAAAGGAGACTTTTAATGGCTGATCATGTGCAATATATCAAAACAAAATCTGTGTAGTAACGTTAGTTGAAAAAAAAAAATTTGTAGGAATTAGCTATGACAGTCCAAAATGTACAATAGAACCTAAGATTTAATGTTAAAAGTGAGTTAAAACGCGATTAAATATTATTAATGTTGTCTAAGGCAAATGAATCTAAAATAAAATTAATTATATTGTTTGTCTGATATAATTTCGTTTCTTCAGAAATCTTAATAGATCAATCAACTCTTTTATTCACATTGCATGTGGTTTGCTGCAAAGCGCAATAGATACACGTCTATTTTGCACTTTTTTATGATTTTGTTTTTGTTTATTTATATATATCTATATACACGTTGATATTAAATGTGCCTTTTTATTAACCACTGATTGTAACAGAAGTGGGGTGTTTCTCCAATTTCCAACAGTACAATAACCCGATCACTGTGTACTTACTCCTGTGACAAGTATCCTAACATTAGTTGTCCGAATACGCATTTGTCTTTGTGTTTTGTATTGTTTGGTTGTTTCGTTATTTATGTTCTTATCAGCATTGGTTGTTGCCAAGTACATGTTTTAGTTGCAAATTTCCTTTAGCTTTGATCAATTACTGAAAAGCTTTTTTCTTCCAAATAAATAAATAAATAAATAAATAAATAAATAAAAATAAAATCAATAGATAAATTAAAAAACAAAAAGGAAGAGTGGATGGCAATAGGCAAGGGAAGATTAACACATATCAGAACTAGTGTTTATTCAAGTCGACTGTTTGAATATATTGAAGTAAATAGTCCATTGGAGATATAACTGCCTTTGGTTTTCAGTCTTAAGATATCTATAACAAGTTATATAATAAAGTAGCTGAATGACAACACGCGGATATTGCTTGTTCTTTCGTCAAGCTCTTAAAGATACCATTAAATCCAATAGCGGAGACACATCGTTATCAATTTTGTCATGTCTTATAGTTTTTTACATCCTGATACAATTATTATATTATTAAAGGTGTTATTTTAACTTGTATCAAAAAATGGTAAGGTTTTGAATTAAAAGTGTTTATTTACGTTCAGTTTACTTTATACAACTACCGAAACATTACAAACCAATGATACTGTATCAAAAGAAAGTTGTATAATAAGTAAGAAATCTAAAATTACAAATATGTAAATCTTATAACTTTCACTTGGCCATAGCTTGAGAAACCAAGAACATGTGAAAACAAAATTAAAAACATTGAAGATGACAGAATTACAAAATCACTACTTTTGATGTGGATGTGTTTTGACTGTCATCAAAACCAGTTTAATGGTAAAAAAATGTTATGTTTTATTTACAACACCGAGTCTTTACAAAAACATATTTTACAGAACATCACAAGTGTAACTATCTAAATCAAAAGCATATCAACCAAGAGATAGTTTACGTCAACTTGAGAAATGAACACAGCGTTGTATAAAAGTCCATCAATTTTATTTGAGATACAAATATAATATTTAGTGTTTTAATTACCTTATTATTATTATTATCATTATAATTATTTCAATAATTATTTTATTTTATTTTATTTATTTATTTTTGTTGTTGTTGCATGCTTTATCAAAATGTTTTCTTGCACACTTTCCAGTTAAATGCACGTTGATGACGTTTTCACCTTGTTAAAATTTCTTATCCAACGTGTTAACTCCTACTTACAGAAAAATCGTCCTCCAAGATTCAGATATACCTGGGAATCTAATGGGTGTAAGTATTTTGCAAAAATTTACATATTTCAATAGAACATTTCTACTACAATTTTTAATATCATGGTTCTGTTTCAATCAAACATTTATCATTTATATTGATGTATTCGGATGAAAAACTTATCAACAATAAAACAATTATATTAGGATAGAACTATATCAAATAAAGTGTTTTGGCTGTAGCCATAATAACCAAAAGTAAACATTAATCAAACAAACAAACAATACACTAAAAAGCACGGAATAAAAGGATATATTCAGTCTTATTTTTACAAACCTAAAACGATTTTATAAACAAACGCTTTAGTAGTTTATCGTTTCCATAAATAGCACACAATTACGTCCGAATCGAGAGTCTGTCTGATTTTTCTTATTTATTATCTTTTATTTGATTTTATTTTACATATATTTTTGTCATTATTTAATGACTTTGGCTTTTGTGGTTGTTGCTTTTCAGTTTCATTTTTTTGTTTAAAAGCACATTAACAAAAATGGAATAAAGTGTGAAATATATATTTATGACGGTTTATATAAATCTGTTGAACGAGTAAGGTGACCTGTCTACAAAAAGAATTTAAAGTATAGAAATGACATTAAGGTTTGCTCATTGTGATTCGAACCTCCCTTCACTGGGGGTGTGACTGAGGTGTTTTAGGCAACCATGTCACATAGACCTTTTAATAAGTTGCATAAAAGAAATTTTTAATTGTGGTATTTTTCTTTACTCTAATTTAATTGCAAAATTGAAACCATGAAAAAGAAAGTCGCTTAGAAAAAAATTTTGGGACAGCATCATGTCTCCATTGATCAAACAAACAAAAACATTATGAATATAGGTCTTTGGCAGGTCATCGCAAAGGGTAGTAAATTCCATTTCTGAATGACAGAAATACAATTACGTTCTTTCGAAAATTCACAATGTATTTGTCTTTATCAACATTAAGCAGGTAAAGGAGTTTAAGCACCCCTATATCAATAATGAAGGCAAGTCTATTTAGTAACCATTTCCTACTATTTGCATTTTAATTAATATATAAACGGAATATATACCTAATGATTCAGTGAACAATATCATTTAAGATATTATTGTTTGAAATAGAAATTGAAAAGGCACATATAAAAAGTATATGAACTGGATCCATACTATGGATAATGTATCTTTTAACAATGAGAAATCAAATTAAGTCATACAACGAAAATGAACCGAGCCCAGAGATAAAAAAAACAACCAATTAAAAGTCAAGACGATGAAAAAACTGAGCATTTATCACTATACATGTATGACCTATAACGTTGGAATAATAAGGTTCGTTACCTCATGCAAAGTAGTCTAGTCAATCTACGAAAAAATAGGGTCACACCTCAAAGTAATTGCAACAGACAATATTTTTATGTGATTGTTTTAAGGAATTGTGTTATTATTCACCATAAAAAATATACCAATTTTAATCCAGTGGAATTTGGGTTTTTTGCCAATTGAAGTTTACAATAGCATTATCTATAGAAAAGGGAGATAACTCTGTATTGTGATCCTAAATTTTACACAAAATTTTCAAAGATTTCAAGATTTCTCCGAGATTATATGAAGAACAACTTATGAAATAAGATGAAAATTTATACAAAGACTAAAAATAGATGATGTAAGACAATTTAGAATGTTGTAAATGGAATGTAAAAAAAAATAAATTATTTTGTTGAAAGGATTTATGCAAAACGCTGATTAAGGGCATGTTGATGAGATGGAAAAAAATTTTATTCACCTCAAATATATTTTGTTATAAACAAAAAATATATAATAAGTATATTTCAGGTTAAAAACATAATTTTTCTATACTTCTACTTCATAACTTTGAGTATTCTGTAATTAATTCCTCATCACTTTAGAAACATTAGATTGTTAAAGACTTAAAATAAAATGCAACTGAATGAAAATGGGCCAATCATTGCACTTTAAATGAAATCAGAAATGTTGAATATACATATGGAATCAATTATAATTGATTAATTCCAGGGTCTTTGCTTTACTTTTTGTTAAAATAGCAAAAAAAAAACATATGATAATTGGACTAAAACTCCACCTATTTTACAGGAGTTATCTCCCTTGTCTAAAGAAATTTTAATTTCTCAAAAACTTGTTTCCCCTTGTCAGATTTTTGAAGACTTTTTACTATTAACACTTCATGTATTCGAGAGCATATTAGTAACAAATTTGTTTTGTTGCAATTAGTTTGAGGTCAAACTGTAGATTGACAAGACTAAAGCATTCCCTAGATGAATTTGGATTCATATAACTTTGGAACTTTAGATTCATTAATTTTAAACTTTTTGGCTTCAATTTATGTTTTTTTCAATCAAACTTTTTGGTCCCTAGTGTCACTGATGAGGAATGATTTTACAAAATGTGCACATATGGCTCATTAAAATTTAACAGGTATTTGTGTTATTGTTTTAATATTAAATAAAACAGATTACACTTCATTATTTTATACGTGCATTTTTTCAGACAAGCATGGTGACCATTTTCAAGAGGTGAAGCACTCTACTCATGATGGCGTGCTTGAGGTTTCACATTATAAGGGCGATAACCGCCATAACAAAGTTGATGATTGGGATTACAACAAGAGATACGACTATTACATGGGTCATAGCAACGAGTCCTTGTCAAACAAAAGCCTAGATGATCTTCCACCGGAACTGAGTAAACTTGCAATAAAACATCAAAAAAGTAATAATTTGAATTTTTCTGATAAACCAGCTGGGATAAGTTTCACTCATAGGAGCAGTTCGTTGTGGTCAAGAGGTGACAGCAATTTAAAACGATCAAAAAGTGAAATGAAATCGCCTAGTAAAAGTAATAATAAATCATATTATAGCGAAGATGATGTCAGGACTGTAGCGGATGGGTCAATTAAAAACCAAAGTAAACCTTGTCAAAGATCGATGTCAATGGATTACATGCGTTCGAAGGAGGTAGGTGAAGGGGAAACATTCCGTCTACATAGCAGTTTGTTTTTGAAACCAGAAGATATACCTGTTCGTGTGCGGCAGTACCCTGTTTCACATGAGCTACCAGATATCATAAGAGAAGATTCGACCGCAGACGTTTTATCACAATTACACACAAAGGGTTCGTTTAGCAGCACCAATTCAGAATACAACAATCCCAATGGCCTTGACTGTAAAAAAGCAAACCAAAATCGCAGACGTAACAGTTACGACAAAGCGGTAGAGGATGCAGATTTTGGAAGTTATTCGTATCTAAAAAGCGAACAACCAAGAGTGGTAAATACATCGCAAGGACTTAAAGAAAATAAAAGCGTCAAAAGTCAATCTAGTGAGAACGAGCCAATAACGGATCTGGATGCCGATACTTCTGATAATATTGCAAGTGGAACTTTTAAATACATTGAGTCGGCATTACCTCGTGAGGTGAAAGAATTTCTTTCGACCGCCCTTTATCCTGAGCATGATGATCTTACAATAACGGAAGTTCACACAAATGACGGGGATATGATATTTGAGGTAACACCAAACATGACTAATAATTCAATATCGAGCCCAGAAAGAGGGAAACACGAAACATGTACTGAAAACTCAATTGATGAACCAGGCAGTTTTCATATTGAATCTGACACTACTTATGACATGACTGTGTCACCTGAGAATGTAAACACGACAGATAATTTTCCAGACAGCAATGAAGTGAATGAAGCAATCTCAATGTCTGATGAAAATCAGACAAATACAACTGTTTATTTTTAATACAAATACACAAATTTGATTATCTCACAATAATATTAAGAAATAAATGCACAACGTTTTAATTTGAATCAGATCGAAAAGGATTTTGAATGTCTAATATGGAAATTGATTGTTTTCTATTTAATTCCAGTTTGATGCTTTAAAACTTCAAGAATGAATTACATGTATTAAGTTTTATTTTCATTAACTTAAAATTGACGTAAAACAATGATATTTTCATCAATAGCATTTACTTAATACCATATATCTTATATATTATTTAAGTAATTTTGTTTTGAGATTAGTTGGCGGTACTGTATTTATATTTATGCGTAGAATATTGTAGTTGATTTATATTCTTAAAAAGTTGAAATTTTGAATAAAATTTAAAAATCATTAAAAAAAAAACTATTCCAATATTTCAGTTGCTTTCTTTTCTTCCGCTTTAGTTATGATTCCTCAATGGTATGTGTGTACGATATACGTGAACTTCCGGGATTCCATTAAGTGCATTTATAAGTGCTCTGCCGGAATAATAAATTCCGATTCCACCAACAAAGACTCCCATAATAATTATACATATATCCACAAATTTAGAATACCATTTCAATTCTTTCCATTTGATATATAAATGAAAGTAACATGGCCAAATCAGTGATAACATGGTTCCCGTGAAACTTCCGATAAGTCCCATCAAGATGGAGAAATGGGGAATAAATATTGCCAGTAACATTGTAAATATAACCAGAGCTAAACGCAAAGCTACAGCCCACACCTTCAGTTTATGGTCATTATCTACACACACCGGAAATACGGTGACTGGTTTCCCGCGAAAAAATGTTGCTTCCATAAGATCGGCTGCAGCGAAATACGGAAGTGGATAGGAAAGAAGAGCCTTTATGACCAGAAAAGTGTTTACACTGACTTTGAATGCAGGAGATGATAAATTGTTCGTTATAACTTCTAAAGTATCCATTCCCCAGGTAACAAATCCAATATAAGCAAAGAGAGTTTTAAACACGGCGGCAGCTATGTGGGTCCAATGCATCATGCAATTAAATTTAGCTTGGTTGACTAAATTTCCTTCCAGCGTTGGGACAAATATCTGAGACGTATAACTAAACACCACAATGCCTAGTGATATCGGGAATGTCCAGATGTTTATTTTTATTTGGACCTCATCAAATTTCCATGTTGATGCCCTTGTAAGACAATATATAATTATTATAACATTGATAACCATGTGAGCCATGCTACACCAAAAGCTCAAAAAAGAAACGCTTTTCAAAGACTGCAAGAAAGCACATGGTAGAAGAAAAACTGTACTGATCATTATCCAGGACGACAGATCAACCGGTGAATCTGGAAATATTCCTGTCAGCAAGTCCCCACACAGAAGAACGTATAGAATACATGTCATTAGCAACTCAATCAGTTGTGCGCAGTTCACAATCTTTCCGCCAAAACGAGATCCCAACACGTGATTAGCGATATCCACATATGAACTCCGAACCCTAACACGTGTGCCATACGTATTTTCTTCGTACAAGCAATCTACAAGTATTTTACCAGTATGACAGCATATGTAGGCTACAAATAATATCGAAAACAGCGCCCAATATCCGCCTTGTAATACTGCATATGGAAAACTAACAATAAACATGCCCTAGAAAGAAGAGAAAATAATATTGCAATAATAAAAAGAGAAATTAATTTTAAAATTTTGTGGAACAATGGCTTCAACTGAATTGGATCCGAATTTATATCCACTTTATGAAGTGATTTATCTTTATATTAAAGGTTATTATTTAACATTTTTGTTCAGATTTTGTAACTTTTTTTATAGATTTTTTATATTTTTTTACCAGCATCAAATTTAAATTTTGTATTACCCGCGTTTTGTTCTAAGCTCGGTATTTGAAAATGGGTTTGTTGATGCTTGTAATCAAAACCCATAATAATGCTGTAATTTATATTTGACAAATAGTTTTATTTTTTTAACAAAGCATATATGGTACATTTAATGGATGGGTTAAAGTGTTTCCCTTACATAATGACTGTATTTTAAATAATACTATTATAGAAATGTGCTCCCTTCAGCTTAATTTTTCAGTTGCAAGATAACGGGAACTTTAATGAACGTTTGGTCCTTTTATTCAACGTTTTGTTACATAAATAAATAAATAAATAAATAAATAAATAAATAAATGAATGAATAAATAAATAAAAAGAAAAACATGAGACGCTGATTGTTTCTTATTCCTGGTTTTGTTGCTAGTTAACGGATATTATGATGAACATTAGTGTCATTATCTAGAACTTTTGAAACAAATGAAATGAAAAGCTATAGAAATGTTAACTTTAAATTGTGCAGATGGAAAAGTGGTTCATTTACGCAGAAGAGGTTTGTAATTACTAACTCTAACCGATGAGTTGCCTCTTTACTCATATACGAAATGGATCAAATGGGGAAGGCCTTTCTGTTTATAAAAGATATTTACTCTGAAATTCGCTCAAAAGATGGTCAGTAGTCGGGGAAAATCTTGACTAAAAATGAATGCAGAAACGATAAATTGCATATATGATTTTTTTTAACTTTATAATTAATCCCATTTGTCCCACTAAATTATCTAAATTATTTAAAATGTTGAAAAGTGGTAACCTCTCTGTTTAGAGGGAACAGGTGCTCCAGATTTGCAAATGCTATCTGTACGTTACAAGAAGTTTTAAAACTATCGTTTTAAAATAGAATGCAACACAATTCATGGACCTTTTAGTACAATGTGAATATAGGGCTGTTTGAAAATGGTTTCTTAATATTTAATCGAACAATGTTATGATGTTTTGGAGTTTTTAATTGTTAAAATTACCTGTATAGCATTTGTAATGTTCCAACCAGCTTCCCATTCTGTTATTTTATTTTTGTCTATCCTTGAGTTGGTCTTCTCTTCTTCAAAATCGGGAAGATTCGAAGATGGATTTTCTTTACTTGAAACAGTCCCATTTGTAAATACAGAGAGTTCAGTTTCAGAATCGGAACATTTGGCAAAATTCATGCGTTCCTCTTTTGTAGCATTCCATGCTGGAAAATATGACCGAATATACCGAAATCCTCTTGGTATAGATATTGTCATTTTTCACCTAAAAAAGATAATACAAAATATGAGACTATTTTTGTACCTGTTTAAAAAATTAAAAGAATTATGTAACTAAAATACAAGTACTTGGCAACATCAAACTCAACTAAGAAAAAGACACAAACAAATAAATAGTAGAAACTCTGTCCGGCAAGAAAATTTATCATGAAAGTCAAGTCACTACTGAAACATCACACATGATCGTGGGGGATCACACATGATCGTGGGGGATCACATTTCGCTATTTTCGTTGGTTATTAACAACAATGAAATTTAATGTCGTTAATTTTTTTTTACGAAAGCCCCTAATTCGATTTATTGTCACAAAAATTAATTTCACAAATTTTCCTTCCAACAAAAATGGGTAAAATTTAAACACAATGAAAATTCATTATCGCAAGACACTATGATATACATCAGGGTTCTAACATGATTCACGATTCTTATTTATCTATTAGAGAAATAAAATAAGTAAATATTTGGCTAAATAAGTCAACGTTTTTATAAACCATTTAAGCATAAACAAAATTATGAAAAATAACTCTAAAAATAAATTTCAATTTATAACGAATAAATCTTTATCATAAGTATGTCATATTTTTATAAAATAAATCATTAAAGGTTTCGCTTATGAAAAAAAAAATATTCAAAACTTCGCATTTAAAAATTAAAATATTTAAAATTCCGCATATGAAAAATGAAATATTTAAAATTCAATTTATGAAAAATAAAATATCTAAACTTTCGCATACGACAACTAAATGAGACAAGTACTACAAATAAAATTGCATGAATTCAAAAAAAAATAAATAAAATTTTCATTTAAAAAATTTAAAGTTTAAAATTTTCATTTTACAAAATTTTAGTGTTTACAGTGCGTCTAGAATCAATGTTCAAATAATTTTACAATTTAACACTTGTTTGAAAAAAACTATTTTGACAGTAGTAGTAGTAGATTCGCGCCTGATATAAAAGTTTTTTTTAAAAATCTTTTTGTTTAAATTGTAATTATTATTGTATAATACATAACATTATATATTTATACATTAAAGATAATTTATTCACATCATTAAGTTTTCATTTTAACGTAAAATAAATACAAATGAACGTGCACTTACCGATCTATGTATGTCTATATTAGTTAGAAATTGTAATACAGATTTTTTGCAAATTATTTTAAATACAAAATGTTTTTTAGAAATCTACACATACTAAGAATTTTACTTTTTTATTTTAACTTACCTTTAAGGAGTTGTAATGTCAGCAGCGTTTGTATAAATTTCCACTTTTGATGTTCCTAGATTGATGCTTGGTTCCGTATTGACCTATGACTTACAGAACTAACTTTATCTTCCCTCGTCAGATTTTATAATTAGCATAGAAACATGGAGTTACAAATCGTTATTTTGTTTAATGTGTTGCTCATTAATACAAGTGTCATGTGCAAAATTTTTAATATTTTTTTTGTAAAAATTCAAAATTTTGCACATGACACAAGTTTTATTATATACAATTATGTATGTATTATATATTTTGATCATTAAAGATTTGATTCAAATAAGAACATTTTATAAATGCAGATGATGAAGTTTATCTTGCTGACAATATTCATTCCCGAAAAGCATGTACATGTATTATCAAAAAAAAACTTTGAAAAGCAATCAGTAAATATTCACCAATATGCATTATATTTTCCGATTATAGTTTCGTTGTTTGGTTAAAATGATATTTTGATATTTATGAGTTCGAGCTATTTTTCCCTAACGAATCCTTGTGTTAAATAAAAGGAATTATTTGGGTCTAACAAAAGTTCTAAAATGGCAATACTGAACCCAGTCTCGTCTGGTGTACAGCCAAAGTCGGGCTTTCAAATGGCCATGTCATATACCACTTTTTGAATTTAATCATAAAAATGTATTCAAAAAGTGGTATATATATTGTCTTATAACAATTTTTGAATGTATTTTATGATTAAATTCAAAAAGTGGTATACACAGCCAGTAGTTCAATGTTACCTAGATTTACTGTAGTTTTAATTGTTTTACAGTCCTATTGTTTATTCTTGCCCTTACACTGGTGTCCTTTGTCTCGGTGTAAATTCAAGACACCAAAAGTAGGTGACCCCTACATAGAACCTGAATGTAAGAAACGAGAAACGGAACAGACTGTAAAATTTTTAAAAAAAGTCATATTCATAATTGTACTTTAGTTTTAATCTTGTAACGATAATGCAATGATCTTGTAAACCAAATGAAGTTGGTAATACCAATGGTTAAATAGACAATTCTTTCAGCTGTAAGTGCATGATATTTATGTTATATTTCATGTGTTAGTTTTTAGAGTAGATTTTGTAAATCTGTGATTTAACTTATGCATTATCTTTGTTAAAACTGCACATGTTTTGGTTTTAGTATAGCGAGACTGAGCTGTATAAATTCTTGTTATTTCAGTATGTGATCATAAATTTGTTATTTGTACTCAGATATTCACTACCATTCTATCTTTCTGAGAAGAAAATTTAACCTAAACCACAGGGCATCATTCTGTTGTTATGTCAAATGTTCGTCTACAATCGGGGTTATTTATCTTGCTGTTTGTTGTTTTTGGAAACATTTTAAATACATATTTCATTTTGAAAAGTGATCTATATACCAGAATTTAACCCGAAAAATGTAATTGATCAATCAATTCATCAATTGATGGACATTCCATATGATCAAAGTCAGAAACCTAAAGTAAAGCCTAGTGCAACTCGATTCCAGAAGAATAAACTTAAATTATTTAAAAAATTTAATCTCATTTAAGTAACATCTGATCAAGTTATATAATTAACATTGTGTTTATATTTACGTGCATTGAATTTCAAACTTCAACAAATTATCACTCCAAAACAGGCACAGACATAATATCAATATTACTCTATTTGGTGCAGCTACAATGTGTACGTTCGTCTCAATGCTAATTTGATTCGACTCCTTTGCAATTACTAGACAAATTTAAATGAAACCTGGCCAGAAGCTATTACTGCCGGTGCTATTTGGGTTTGCACCTTTGTGTTTTGTGTTTTGCTACTTTTTACATAAAGCTAATGTTCAAAGTCCGAGTTCTGACACAATATACGATTTTCAAGCTTTAAATGGTTATATCTTTAGTACTTGTATTCGAAAAGAAAATAACATAGTGGTTTGAAATTTGACGTTTTCTTCAAATTTATTCTAGAAAGTCAAAAGTCATAACCATTTTTTTCCTTTGCGCTTTGTTGTGTTGTATCAGCAAGATTATTACCGCTGTGTTATTTAAGACATAATAGTAAATAAATACACAATAAATGTTTTTAATCACTATCCGAGTTCTCTTTAAATGGAATCGTATATCGACCATTTTTTATCAGGTAAGCATTTTAGGCCTATCTAGGCCTCATGTTGGTAAAGCAAAGCTAGTTTTTCATTTCTAAAATCAGATAACATATTAAACATTATTAAAGTAAAAAGACAAGTAATAAAGAATTTAAATCAAGTAACAAATTATCTCAGGTTTAATTTGATGTTTTCCTAACTAGAAAACATTCAATGTACGTAAGTTAAAGTATAATAAATAAAACAACAGCAAGACCACCGTCGGTCTCGCCAGTTTAACAAAATCAAAAACGAAAAGTATATAAGTATCGTGTATGTCATGATTTTTTAAACACTGACTAAAATTCTCACAAGACAAAAAACATTTGGTATTCCTTAACCAAGTGACTAGATATCAAGTTATTATGATGGGTATCCATTTAAAGGTGATACTAGTATATATTGTTTTTTTGTTTTTTTTTTTTTTTTTTTTTTTTTTTTTTTTTTTTTTTACTCAATGTGTATATATTGTTGTTTTATCATTTCATTCGCTTGATGCGGTGTGTTCTGTTTATTATATTATATTACGATGCGTTGCATTGTATTGTGTTGTGTTGCGTTGCTTTACATTGTAAAGTATCTTATATGCCATGTTCTTTTCAATAATAGTATTTTTAGTCTCAAATACGGTTACCTTGCACTCCCTCTTGAAAGAAGCAGTGCTTTATATAATATGTTAGCTTAAATATGTTCATATTATGTTATGCTCCATATGCTTTATTTCTTTCGTTTTCCTTGTGGTGTGTTCATGGTTGCTTTGGTTTTTGCCAAGAACAAATTATTACGCTGTAGCATTCTAATTCTAGATTTACTAATATGCTTTATTCTAATGAGCCATTTGTTTTATCGTTCTATAATTAACTGTGTTTTTCTAGCTTCAATCAGTTTCACGTTCTTCAACAGCTCATTCTAAACATCAGTGTTCATTGAAGCTGTCTTCATTTAGACGTCTTATACAGAACGTGAAATAAACACTCATCGTCCAATTGACAAGACCAGTCTTTTAAGTAACTGTATTTATCTTGGGTTATTAAACAGTTCCTATATAACTTGTTCATCCCATTGATTTACAACAAACAAAATGAAGAAAATATGGAAATTTGTCAGCTGTTAAACTGATTATATCAAGTAGAAAACCTTAATTCTATCCTTAATATCTTCAAATTTTGGTAATATTTGTTTTGGTGAGGTCACAAAGACGGCAGCTGTATATGAAGAGATTGGCTATTGGTAAATTATTTAATAAGGTGTGATGTAGAGGCTACTTTAAGGGTATTGAGACTTGTTTCGCTTATAGAACTTGGTGTCTGGCATCAAATGGCGACTCAGTTGAAGAGTAAAAAAAACTTTTTTTGTTTATTATATTGTCTTCAAAAACGTATTTCTCTTGCGTAAATCAATTACAGTAGTTGTATTTAAAACATATTTTCTTCAACTTTAAACAACAAATTTTATGGTAGGTGAAATCTCAGATTTGATAAGTAATCCAAATGCATTCTAAAGTTAAGATTCACTAAAAACCTATATAAAGGGAACATTTAGCCTGTGATAGCGTACCCGACTCTCCTTACATTGTTTCTGTGGTGCCACCAGTTTATTATATGGTTGCGTTGATAACAAAAATTAAAACCTGTCAACTTTATTTACTATCTTTTATAGAAGTGTCAGAGATGTCTAGTCACTTGTGCTGAAAGGTATTTGCTACTTCTGAATTGCATTATTTCATAAAAATTCAAAAGTAAATGACAGGTATTTTGTGTCACATTGAAGACTCATTGTGACTGACATGTTGATATCTCCAATCAAATCAGATATAAACGCTGAAGCTAAATGAACTTTACATTCGGTAGCAAGAACATAAAAAAATTCAAAATTTAACATATGACAACACTGTAAAAAGCATTTTAATAAAAAGATAAACAGAAAGACGTATAAGATACATCTAATTAATAAAAAGGTGGTGGTGTTGTAATTGGAGAAACAGAACCATTTGTAATAGTGTTAACCAAATATCATACTATTTCCTGTTTGATTGAAGATGTTGGTTTAGTCCCGTTCACAATAACATGTTCGATATATATCCTAGCGAGTGACTAGACACCCCTAGTATTGTGAGTTAATTAAGGAGTTTTGTGAGTCAAAACAAAAACAATTATAAATATCCTAAAGCAATTTAAACACCTCTGTTTAATAAACGGCTGGTTAGATGATAAAACTGTACGTGTTGCGTCAATATAGGATTTACAACATTAAACGTTATAATGCTACTTGTGGAGATGATGGATTTTTTGTTACGAAACAATTTTCCCTTGGTTACCTCTTTCTGGGATGGCCATGCTAAATATTCAATTTACAATTTCTGGCTTTATATTTGAATTGCTGTAACACTTGAGTGTAAATATGTTGATACTTGCCAATGTTGTTTAAATATCTCCAAACACATTTAATTTCTTGTCAATTACTGAAAGAAATTAACTCGATGCTTCACTCATATTAAGTAGTCTACACGTGCAGAAAACGAGCAAACATCAGAACAATCAATGATCCGTTTTTTCAATGACTTATTGTGACTATGCTACACCCAACAATTAAAATCTACGTCAAGTTTTCTTTCAAAAACATTTTCACAAAAACTCTTGGTTTTTTCTTCTTTCTTTCTTCAAAATTCAAAGTTAAAAGAGTACAAATGGAAAAAAAACAGTTGAAGGTGGCGACATTAGACACTTTAGACACGATAGACTCAATGTTCAGTGCTTCGCGCAGAACAATACTAAAATCGATTAAATGTAGGTTTTGAATAGTTATGATTTGCAGTTTTCTAGGAATTTTTTATACGTGTATTCTTAGTACATGATGACAAACTTTAAAAAAAAATCTTCAAAAAAGTAAAAGATCAATATTGAATATAGTAAGCCCTTATAATTGGCCATTTATGTGGTTTGATATAAATGAAACATCGGGCAGGTCCGCTTTTTATCTGTTGGTGACATTATTGTTGTTATTATTATTATTATTATTATTATTATTATTATTATTATTAAATTTCATGTTTTTCGATTGCGAGCCATGTTTTTTTCTTTCCCGACAGTCCGGCAAAACTATGTCGTCACCTGTATACAGCTATAGAGCTCGGTATACGTATATATAGGTGACTTATAAGTGTTTATATAGGGAGGACATGTACCTGGTATAGTTTTTATTTTATTGTGAATTTAATATAAATATTCCTAAACGGTTTCACATCATTTCATATTCTACGAATTTTTCTGCATCTCATGATATTTTTTTCATAATTTTACGACAATGGCAAATCTCTTCAAAATTACTTTGAAAAATACCCTTAAATAACGCATATATTCGTATGCTCTCATATAGAGTTATATAGTAAATAGGTGATGATTTACATAATTATGCTTATTTTAATCAACAAAAACATCGTGTTTTAAATTAAAATTGTAAGAATTTCACATCGTTTCGTATTCTACATTTTTTTCTGCTTTTTAAGACATGTTTTTCAAATATGTACGTTTATGGCAAATCTCTTCAAAATTAATTTGAAAAATACTCTTAAATAACGCATATATTCGTATGGTCTCACAGTTATATAGTAGATAGGTGATGATTTACATACATATGCTTAATTTGATCAACAAAAACGTCATGTTTTAAATAAAAATTGTAAAAACTTCACATCGTTCCATATTCTACATTTTTTCTGCTTCTTAAGACATGTTTTTCAAAGATTAACGTTTATGGCAACTTACTTCAAAATTACTTTGAAAATTAGCATAATTTTAATTTTACCAGTATTTTCACATAAAGCGTGTTTATTTTAATCTACAAATACAACAAACTCTTTTATAGAAAGTGTAACACTTTTAAATTGTTTCATATTCTTTACTTTTTTCCGCATTTTAAGATACTAGTATTTCTTTCATAATTTATGACAATGGGAAACTTCTTAAAAATTACTGAGAAAATTATCTATCTGAATTCACTAGGGGACTTTCCGTTAAAAGTAGACAAATTGTTACATGCTACTTTAGATAAGTCCAAGAATGAAATTGCAGAATAAAGAAATATCACATTTCAATATTCCTACATTTCAAATAATAATAATAATATTAATAATAATAATATACACCAGACAATAATCTGTGAATTTTCTTCAAGATAACCTGAAAAATTTTTTGTTATTTTTAAGATGACTTATTGCAACTGGGCACCACAAATGTATGAAGGTGTCAATAAACAAATAAATAAATAAATAAATAAATAAATAAATAAATAAATAAATAAATAAATAAATAAATAAATAAATAAATAAATAAATAAATAAATGAAGTAAATACGAGAAAGACATTATCATGCATATTATCATTAATTCAAATGTATTATTTTCAATTCAGGTGGAAATTAGAAGTAACAATTTAAGGTATCACGTGTTTTTTCACAGTGGAAAATTCCTCATTAAATCCCTTATTAATCCTTTCGTATATTCTAAGTATATCCCTGCGATCACTAATGATCATTAATCATTATGAAGGTGACAAACACTAATTACTTTATTTCATTGATCTCGGTTTGTGGATATACTGTTCAACCTGAGAAGACAGGAACGGCTTCATTATTGTATACACAAGTTTTAACTTTCCTCAAATAATAAAAGTACTTTAAACTCTCTATCTCCCCCCTCCCTCTCTCTTTCTCTCTCACACATAAAACTAGATAATCTCTCTCTCTCTCTCTCTCTCTCTCTCTCTCTCTCTCTCTCTGACACACACACGCGCGCGTGGAAACTCTCTCATTCTGTTACTCACCAAAAAGTGGACTCTCTCTCTCTCTCTCTCTCTCTCCGAGTAACACACCAAACAAAGTGACTTTCTTTATCCCTCAGTTTAAAATTCATTCTTAAAGAAACGTACAACACTGCAGATTCGAATATTTCTCTCTTTATCCATCAGTTTAAATTCCATTATTAAAGAAATGCACAACACTGTAATCTCTCTCTCTCTCTCTCTCTGTTTAACACCTTATTAATAGAAACATAAATACAGATAAAAAATGTCCCTCCCACTCTATCTCTCACTCACACAAGTAATAAATGTTAAAATTTACTCTCTCTCTCTCTCTCTCTCTCTGTTAATTCCCCTTCGTGCAATAATTTGTCTAGACTTTCTTAAATTCAAATGCCCTGCCACTGTACTTGTGTTCAGTACTTAAGACGGATTAATTAGATAATATGACATTATCCCATATAGGTGAATCAAGAGTTGCGTCCCTTGATCAAGACCTCAAAAGTTGCATATGTTGACAGTATTTTCCGGCAATCATGAAAAATTTCATAAAAACGATTTAAAAAATTAAAAATTTTAAGATAAAAATCAAGTTGAAAAAATCGTCTCTGAATAATAAGTGAAATCACGATAGAATAAGCAACAAGTGGTCAAAAATTTTTATATAGCAGAAGTCCATGAATTACTTCTGTTATTAGGCTAGTGAAAAGTTCTTAAACCGTGACCATTTACGTTCTTGCTTTTTACGGCATTCTTTATTTTATTTTATTTTATTTTATTTTATTTTATTTTATTTTATTTTATTTTATTTTATTTTATTTTATTTTATATTTTATTTTGTTTTATTTAAATTTTTCGCTGATATTACTCGGTTTCAATTTTGGCCAGGGGCGATAATTTGAATGAACAGGTCTCCCGTTAAGAAAGATAAGATATTTTAGACATTGGATACTATTGCGCGTAGCTTTTTCAGGGGAACGGATACCTGACTATATGTTAGAAGTTCCCGCCATCTTCAGATTAATTCTTTGCTGATTGTGTATTTTCTGTTTGTCAATATGTGGAGTAATCAAGGAGGTGAGACCATGTTCGTCCATGTTATCATGCAAAATGTTGTATAGTCGGTAAATTTTTGAGGGGCTGATCTTGAATGGAATCGTAATGTCATACAACCGAAATTTTTCATAAAAAGATACACCATAGCCAGTAGCCAGGTTCTCTTCAGTTTGTATGATCACAGACACTTATTTCCATTAGTATAAGGGTTTCTATGGGACCAGTTAGTATCTAATATTAGGTTATGTGCGACCTCTTATAGGAATCAATAGATCCAAGTAAGTGCACGTGATCACGTATCTATATATTCTTATTGGAAATAAATATTACCAAAAATTCTATGGAGATCTAATCACCATGGTGTTCTTATGTAACATTGTATATTATATGCCTTCATGTTCCACTCTTTGCGTGGCTGAGAGTATTAAACTGAATAAGTTATCTCTACAGAAACACTTATTTAATCAAAAATTATTAAAAATGAAGTTTATCACCTACTGGCTTTCAGCTCTTTGTTAAGGAGATTTGAAGCATATAATATAATTCAAGTGCCTAAAGTTGTATTAAGTTTTCCAATACTTAATATATAAATGGCGCATTTTTCTTCACTATGCCTCATGAAAAATGTAATACTATGTTCCTTAAAAAAAACTTTACTTGCATTGAAATTCACAGGGAAACTAACTGCTGGTTTGGTCTACCAAAGATCTTATTTTTGAACATTGATCACCTAATTCTTTATTGAAAATGAGGCAATGTCAATAAATGCAGCATAAGAGCAATTTGGCCACCTTAGTTATCATGCATATCCAAGCCAAACTGCTGTTCTATTTCCAGCCTTTTTTCCATCTGAACCTGGCTGATTCGAATCCTTAGAGGCAGTTTCTGTCAATGCCATTGTTTACATACACGTAGAAATTCTGCACATACCCCAAGCTTTTAGGATTTACTTTTAATATAAGCTAATAAGAGTGAGCTTAAGAAAATGAATAGCACAGATTATACAATTACTTTGTATTGATAAGAAAATAGTTTTCAATTCAGGATTTTTTAAAACCGTACAAGCATAAAGTATTATTGTGTAAATATTATTGTCTGTTCCAGGATTAATCTAGCTTATTATGTCTGCATATCAGCAGACATCTTCTTGTAACTCAAGACATAATTTTCAGAGGTATCTCCTCCTTTGTTTCTTATCCGATCGGGTTAAAATTTTGTCAACTGGTAGGGATTGACCATTGGTAGGTCGCTTCCTCACTGTTTTTCGGAATTCGGAAAGACTCCAGAGAAATCCGCTTAAAACCAATAAATTCCAGAGAGTTCTTTCTTGGAATTTCCTCCGCCATTTGGAACACCACTTTAGAAAGCTGATATGCAGACATATACTTGCTCGAAAGTATACATTCTAGTTTTTACATAAATTTACTGACACATTCCCCAATTTTTTTTTCTGAAAAATTTTTCTAGACCACAAAAATATGTTTTGAATATTAAAAGAAGTTGTTTTTTGAGGATAAATATTTCGAAGTTTCATTCATCTTATGTAAATAATTAACAATTTATAATGGAAGTTATATCCAATACAAGTTCTTCAATACATTTTTTATTATCAACAAATGTAAACAATGACATTTGGTTCTAATTTTTCCCCCAGGTTTTCAAGGCTATGATCAGCAGGGACAACAAGGAGGAGGCTACATGTCTCCAGGAGGATTTGGTACTCCTCAAGGCTCACAGAATCCTGATAAAAAGGTGCGGTTTATTTTGTAAAATATCTAGAAAGCAAGCATATCTTGGGCCAATTCAACTTAGTTGGTAGTTTCTCATCCTTGCCTGCCCCACTGAAAATGTGCCACCCCAAGTCATTTTATTTTTCGTTTCCCATCTTGAGTTATGTCAAGTCCGTGGCATTTCAGAAAAGGGCAGTGTTTTCTCCAGAGTGCGTTTCTTGCGTTTTTGACGCGGTTTTTTTATGAATGACGCAACTTGGTTTCGCTGTTGCGTTAATTTTGACGCAACCATTTTTTATACTATAAAAATTTGACAGGAACGAAAACAATCTCGATTGACCACGTTTTTTAAAAGACCCAGGTCAAAGAGTCCTGCACAAAGCTCTGAAGATGTCCAGGTGGCATCTGATAGTAACATACTTACCGGCGACTCGGAGCCAACTTCATCAAAAAAACTAAAAGCTAGTCAGTCTAGGGTTAAACAGGATTTCAATTAAAACTTGGTTAAACAAATATCCTTGGTTGAGTTATGAAAGTAATAAGATGACATGCAAAGCATGTATATCAGAAGGGAAGGACAATCCATTCACCTCTGGCTACACAAATTTTAGACATTCTACTTTATCGAGACATGTGTCATCTCTTCAACACAGAGCTGCTCTTGACAGTCAGTCATTACGTGGCACAATGAACAAACAAGTTCAACAAATGTTATTCTCCAAAAATGAAGCAACTGTATGTGCACTGAGGTCTGTTTACTGGTTGGCTAAGGAACACATAGCTACACTTAAACACAAATCTCTTTTGCAACTACAAAGACTCCAAGGCTGTTCATTCATTGATGAACTGTTTTGTACTGATAATGTAACATACACATCCCACACAGCTGCTGAAGACATGCAAGATGCACTTTATGAAGTTTTATGCAGTGATGTAGATATGAAGCTTTCAAACAGTCCATACCTATCAATTCTACTTGATGAAAGTTTTGATATTTCAGTAACAAAAAAATTGTTGCTTTATGCAAGGACAATTTCTCCAAACTTTGATATAGAGACTCATTTCATATGTAATGTTCAGATACCAGATGGTACTGCTAAACAAATTTATGACACTCTTAATTTGGCTCTGTCAAAACATGGTGTTGATATGAATAAAGTTCTAGTAATTGGGTCTGATGGGGCTTTAGTTATGACAGGGGTTAAAAATGGGTTTGTCGCACTGGTTAAAAAGAACAAATCTTTTGTTTTGGGTGTCCATTGCATTTCTAATAGGTTGGCCCTCTGTTCAAGCCAAGCTGCTGAAAAAGTTCCCTACTTGAAAACATTTCAACAAATTCTGTCTGATTTATTTTATTACTTTAAGAGATCTGCTTTAAGAAGACAGAAGGTGAAGGACATCCAGCAAGTTTTGGATGATCCTTCCATTCAATACAAGGAACTTCACAGTGTTAGGTGGTTTTCTATGTATTCAGCACTAGAGGCTGTTTAAAGAACATGGGGTTCATTAGCAACTTACATGGAAACTGAAATGCTACAAAAAAAAGATAGCACTGCCAAAGGCTTTTTCAAGAAGATTGCATCTTTTTTATTTCTTGCATGTACTCATATGCTTATGGATATAATTCCTAAACTAACTGAACTTAGTCTAATTTTTCAGAAAGAACATAAGATTTAGCTATGTTGAGGCCAAATGTTGATAATGTCATTCAACAGCTTACATGGTTAAGGTCAAATGATCATGGTACCTGCTTATCAGAATTTTTGTCTTTGGGGGATAAAATCTCTACTTTCAAGGGAGTTAAAATTGTGGACACTCCAGTTATAAGACAGCAGTTCAATAAAGCTAAGATTAACTTCATTGATAACTTGATGCAGGAAATTGAAAAGAGATTCCCTGCTGTACCTATAGATCTGATATCAAACATGTCAGTTTTATGTTTACGTGGTTTGTCTTTTCAATCTGAAGAAGACCTTAAATTATATGGAGTGAAACAACTCACTGCACTACCTGATCACTATGATCACTATGATCACTATGCTAGTAATGAGTATGATCAGGATCCCATTGTAAACAAAGAGCAATTGCTACATGAGTGGGAACTTTGCAAATCTGTTGTCAAACAGCAGAGTTACCCTTGCAATACAGTGCAGTCAACTTGGAAACTTATAAATGCAAATCATCCTGACAGTTTTCCTAATTTGGCTAAGCTTGCTACAATATGTGTATTGGCTCCTCTTCAGACTGCTACAGTAGAAAGAGGGTTTAGTGTGCAAAACCAGATTAAAACCTCGGGTAGAAACAGGCTTTCCAGTGCTAGACTGAACACTTTGATGCAACTTAGTTTAGGGCCTGACATTGACAAGTTTGACTTCCAGACAGCCTTAGCTAAACGGAAACAAGCTAAGCAAAGAAAACTATTTAGTTCTCATTCCACACTTTCACATGAGTAAAAACTAAGAATGCCAGAGACCTAGTCTAATGATTGTGTGTTGAAAATGTTTACTTCAGATATTAAACTCTAGTCAATTACAGACATTTGCATGTATTAACAGATTTGTTTTGTGAGCTAAATAAGCTTTTTGAATTATATTATTTGATGCTATTAAGACATGTTTCATTCAAACTTGTCATAATTGATGATTTTGTTGTATAGTACAAGAAAGATCATGCAATAAACAGAAACACTGCTGATATTTGAATCATTTATTTATTCATTTCTTACACTGTTGCAAAGTAATAATAATGATCTGTGGACACGGACTGATGGTATATCATTCAGTTATTTCTAATTCAGGACACTGTCTCGCCTTAATTGTTTCAAGTATTACAGATATTAGTAGCATCTGGAATAAAACACTTAAATCATAGATGAACAGATTAGTACGAGATCCTTGTAATTTACAAACAAAATATTCCCTGTCATTTTCAAAAATCAAAAAAGGTACTTTTCTCCAAAAAATTCCATGACCCTTTAATTTTGAAAAATGACCCCCTATTTTCATGGTAGGGGGTCATCAATGACCCCCTGTTTTAAGAAGCTGGAGAAAACACTGAAAGGGTTATATGCACTCCCATAAAAACCGGAAGTGCGAGGTTGAAATCGAAAGTAGCTTCATACATGTTATGAATAGAGCATGGTTTTCTTAATATTGCATCTCGCAGTGGTCCGAAAGAATTATGGGCATGGTACATGGCAAATATAGCAGACACTCAACAGTTAGTGGAGATGTACAATAATTTACAAGGGTCAACACAATTTTTTTAAACACTAGACCAGTCTGGGTAGTTATGGGAATTTTTACTGGCCCTGAACTAAATTCTACTAGCCCAAAAAAATTACCAGTAGATGGACGTATTTATCTCTTTTTTCATACTTCACTTATGTGTGGACGAATAGCTAAAAAGAGGAGCTTCCTCTACAGGGGCACCCAGCCTCATTTCCCTGATGGAAGTTCATTTCCTCATTTGTCATAAAACTTTCGCTGTTTCTTTTCGTTTTCGTATTTCTTATTATCTTTACCTGGCCCGGTAAAACAAAACTTGAAGAGAGACATACTAATTATTGCTGTTGCCGTTGCTAACAAAAATGCCAATAAGCATGTGTTTGCATCTTTTAAATCATATCAGCGCTTGACTAAATTAAGATTTGAGTAAAGCGCCAAAAGGACTCTGATTTGTTTATCTTCTCGACTGCCGGTATTTTAAGGTAAAGATGACACAATTTTTATTTAGAAACAAAAAAAAAAAATTACTGTATGTGAAATGAATTCATCCCAGAATGTAACTTGACCAGTCGGGCTATTGACCAGAAATTTCACATGTCCGAAACCAAGATTTTAGACATTGTCGGTGGGACGTGGGTTAATGTCAAACTTGATTTAATTTAGCGGCGATATAGACAAAAAGGGTCCTATTGCCAATGTAGATGTCAACCATATGAGAGTGCTAGTTTTCCTATAAAATAAAAAATAAAACCCTCCCACCTGCCCCAAAATTTTTGTCCAACCTGGATGAGAATCTACTATTTAAATTGAATTTGCCTTAACTAGAACAAATAAATAAATAAAATAATAATAAAATAAATAAATAAATTGATCAAGTTTGATGAAACTTTGACTAGTAGCTTCAAAACAACACTACACAATTTAACATAAGTCACTGTTAACCATTTATTACATTTTTATATGCATTCATTCATGGAAGCCAAAATTACCATTGGCTACTAATTTCTGAAAAATTCTTTCAAAATGAAATCTACTTCAGCATATTAATGAAAAAACATGAAAGAGAATTTTTTTTTGGGGGGGGGGGGGGGTTAATTGGGATAATTGGGTTACCTCTAATTTTGAATTATTTATTGAAAATTGGAGTAAATAAATTATATATTAGACAAATAAAAATTTAAAAGTTAAATCATTTTATATTTCAGAAGTATAAGTTTTGTTTTTATTACAGAGACAAAGAGCTCAGAGTTTATTACCAGTAACAATTGCTGAACTTCTCAATGCAACACAGAATGAAGACAAATTTTATACAGGAGACATAGAAATATCACAGGTTCTTATCTTCTTAATTCTGGTACTCGTGTGCACATCCTAAATCATCATTATTCAACCGGATGAAATTTTTCAATCAATTTTTTTAAAAAAAATTATCTTTTTGAAACTGCTGTCAGCATGCTTGATTGATTTATTATGTCATTTGAGTGGAGTGAAGTGAAGTTATTGTTTTACGCCACAGTCAAGATTCTTTCACTTATTTCGAGGCTGTCAGTTCTGGGATGGTGGAGGAAACCAAAGTGCCCAGAGAAAACCACTGACCTTTAGCAAGTGATTATGTCATTTGACAAAAAATTTCAAAAATTAGTGCCAGAATAGAGAATATATAAAATTGCTATTAATAATGCTAAAAACAAGTAATATATTTTAAACTTATTTTTAGTAGCATAAGTATTAATGTCTAAAAACTGTTATGAGAATGGAACCCTGGAAGTTTATTTATGGGCCCTCGTTTCTTTTGATAAGACATAATAGAAAGCTGCCTACTTGTATGATTTGTCTGTATTTTGTACAGAGTTAGGTGCCAAAATATGCTTTACGAATTTTATTTAAAAATTTTACCGGGAGGATGAAAATCTGGAAAAAAAAGTCCAGTTTCAGGTTGAATGTTAGTCGGTACAAAATCTGGGAATAAATCCATTGCCATTTTAGAAATTAGATGGATCAAAGTGCTTGAGATGCTTCTTAATGTAACTCCTCTACTTCCAAACACTCAAATGGTTTTAAATTGCAACTATGACAACAAAATAGCTGGCAAAAATAATGAATTAGAATTGGCAGCAAACAGAAAGGGAAATACGTAGTTTATACTTAAAGTAATAAAAATGTTGCACATATAAGTAAAATATATTTAGAAATACGAAGATTCTTATCATGCCAATTGGCAGTGCCTCAGACTATCTAGAAGTGGGAGAGAATTATGTACAAAAAGTCCAAAAGTACAAAATCTTATTGGAATACTGACTTGAACAAATTGGGGTAGGCAGGTCTGATAATATCAGCTGGTAGCAACAAGCAAGAAAGGACGAGGCATATTTCTGGTATATGACGTTAATATTTGTACTAAATTGGAGAAATGGTGTTTTATGTCCAAGTAGAGATTCTTTTACTTACATTGAGGTCAGTTCATAATGGTGGAAAAAACCAGACTGCCTGGAGAAAAACACTGACATTGAACAAATTTTCTGACACAAGACTATTTGGCCCCTTGCATTTGTTCTACAGTTAAGTTTTGTGAATTTATCCTACCTTTAATTACCTTCAAAGTGATGATTTTTAGCCTTACGTAATAAAAATATGCATACGGAAATACTTTAAGACCTTTTAATTATATACATGTATCTTAAAATAATTAACATTAATTTTAGATTACAATGGTTGGTCTTGTCAGATCTGTGAAGGAATCACCAACAAGGTTAGATTATGAAATAGATGATATGACTGGTCCACCACTAGAAGTTAAACAGTTTGTAGATAATGATGTAAGATGTTATCATTTTATATTTTTATACCCTTGTGACAGTTTTTATACCCCTGAAACAGTTTTCATAGCCATGTAACAGTTTTTATATCCATATGAGTTTTATACCCCTGTGATAGTTTCCATACCCCTGTGACAGTTACAGTTCAATATTGTTACCTCTGTCCATCTATAGATACTTCTTTCATTCCCACTTACAGAGCTAACATAGTGCGGTAATACTACAGTTTTTAATCTAAGTTAGATTAAGTTGTTTTAATAACAGCATCTAACATATTTGATCACATTTTGCAACCAAATTAAAAATGGTTCATCCAGAAACTGGAAAAAAAGAGACTTTATGGCCAAAAAAGTAATCTATGTATCTCTTACAATTTTCGAAATTTGGTAAAAGGAAACAGGTGTATAAGACAATACTTTATGAACCATGTTTAGTTTAGATCAGAATCACAAAGTCCAAATTTAGAATTTGTATCTTTTATATCTTGGTTGGCCAATAATTGAAAGGTCTAAGTGGCAAGGTCAAACCTTTAAACAATGCATTATAGTTCACATCTGATCAGCTGTAAAAATTTGGTACAAGTATAAGTAGATGTGTCATAATTCAAATTTAGTTCTATTAGTCAAGGTTTAAGGATAGAAGGTCATTACAAAATTGTATATAACATGTGTTTGTAATTTGCAAACACATGTCAGTGCTTCTGACAGCTTTTATTATTATTTATTATTATTATTATTATTATTATATTCAATAAATACATATTGTAACATATACAATCTATCATTTAGGTTGACTTTCTTACAAACTTTGATTTATACTTACACAGGATACTGTTCCAGATACAGAAAGAGTTCAGGCAATGAGAGAAAATACATATGTACGCGTGTGTGGTCATGTTAGGGCATTTGGAGGGAAGCGTAGTGTTGTAGCTTTTAAAATGGTCCCTATCATGGACATGAATGAGCTAACTTGTCATTTATTAGAAGTTGTACACAGTCACATGACACTGGCACAGAGTTTGGTAAGTGAATTGAATTTGTCTAGTTGGTGTGTTCAGTGTTATTACAAGGGTCTGCTCTGAGCTTTACCTATGTGTCTAATTGGAACGCTTAGAAACAAAGCTGTATATTACAAGGGTCTGCTCTGAGCTTTACCTATGTGTCTAATTGGAGCGCTTAGAAACAAAGCTGTATATTACAAGGGTCTGCTCTGAGCTTTACCTATGTGTCTAATTGGAATGCTTAGAAACAAAGCTGTATATTACAAGGGTCTGCTCTGAGCTTTACCTATGTGTCTAATTGAAACGCTTAGAAACAAAGCTGTTTATTACAAGGGTCTGCTCTGAGCTTTGCCTATGTGTCTAATTGGAATGCTTAGAAACAAAGCTGTATATTACAAGGGTCTGCTCTGAGCTTTGTCTATGTGTCTAATTGGAACGCTTAGAAACAAAGCTGTATATTACAAGGGTCTGCTCTGAGCTTTGTCTATGTGTCTAATTGGAACGCTTAGAAACAAAGCTGTATATTACAAGGGTCTGCTCTGAGCTTTGTCTATGTGTCTAATTGGATCGCTTAGAAACAAAGCTGTATATTACAAGGGTCTGCTCTGAGCTTTGTTTATGTGTCTAATTGGAATGCTTAGAAACAAAGCTGTGTATTACAAGAGTCTGCTCTGAGCTTTGTCTATGTGTCTAATTGGAACGCTTAGAAACAAAGCTGTATATTACAAGGGTCTGCTCTGAGCTTTGTCTATGTGTCTAATTGGAAAGCTTAGAAACAAAGCTGTATATTACAAGGGTCTGCTCTGAGCTTTGTCTATGTGTCTAATTGAAAAGCTTAGAAACAAAGCTGTATATTACAAGGGTCTGCTCTGAGCTTTGTCTATGTGTCTAATTGGAAAGCTTAGAAACAAAGCTTTTGTCTTTTGATTATATTGGCTTTATTGGTCATTTGTGTGAATCAAACTGAAAAAAATGAATGAGAGGATTCTGATTTCAGAATTTATTGGACAGAATTTATCTTGTGGGGATATTGCTCATTACAAACTATTTGAACCTAAAGCTTGCAGTGACATCCTTAAGTATTGTCTTGGTATTGATAATAGACTTAGAATAGAATAACTATTGAAGTAAAACCCATTCAGAATTCAGCAGAAAATTTTTATTAAAAATTTTTTTTTACTAGACAAAAATAAAATGTGAAGTGCTTCTGAAAAATATTATTGAAATTACAGTATATTTGGTGAGGTGATGGTGTTTTACTGCTTGGTAAACATTCTTTCATTTATACTGAAGAGGCCAGTTATGAGATGTTGGTGGAAACTAGATTATGTGGAGAAAATCTTTGGAAAGTGTATTGACATAATTTATCACCAGGATCTGGCCAATTAGAAGCACTTAATCAATAAATCAGCACTTAGACCAATCTACCTTCAAGGTCTTGGTTTGCTCAGTGATGAGAATTGATTGTTGATTGTCAAGAATTTGGAAAGAATGTTATATTAAAGAACATACACCTGCAATAAACAATTTTTAGCTCAACTGGCCAAAGCCAGATGAGCTTATGGCATGATGCGCGCGTGCGTGCGTGCGTCCGTTAACAGCAAAAACTCAGAAACTACTGGGCCAATTTTAGCAAAACTTTGCAGGAATGATCCTTAGAAGGAGTAGATGAAAATTTGTACAATTGGTTTCCATGGCAACCAAAAGTAGGTCACAGCGACCTAGAATGTAAAAAACCTAAAATAAGCTTCTTCTCTGAAACCATAGGTTATATTCAAAATCTGATGTGATATTTAGCTTCTAGACACCCTTAAACATGTAGGTTGTACATTTCGTGAAATTCTGTCAAAAACTAGGTTACGCGTTTTTAGCGTTTTTCTGTCGTACTTCGTAAAAAGTGAAAATAAGGCTTATAAAGGAAAATCAACTTTGAAAATCTTCTTCTCTGAAACCATGAAGCTTTAAGCTTTCATATTAGGCAGTTATTATCAGCTTGAGCCCCTTTACCAAGTTTGTACAAATGGTGGCCCCCTGACCATTTTTGGCCCCACCCCAGGGGTCCATATATCAGCATATGCATATATGGCTCATAATGGAAAATCAACTTTGAAAATCTTCTTCTCTGAAACCATGAAGCCTTAAGCTTTCATATTTGTCAGTTAATATCAGCTTGAGCCCCTTTACCAAGTTTGTACAAATGGTGGCCCCCGGTCTATTTTTGGCCCCACCCCAGGGGTCCACATATCTGCATATGCATATATGGCTTATAATGGAAAATCAACTTTGAAAAACTTCTTCTCTGAAACCATGAAGCCTTAAGCTTTCATATTTGTCAGTTAATATCAGCTTGAGCCCCTTTACCAAGTTTGTACAAATGGTGGCCCCCGGTCCATTTTTGGCCCCACCGCAGGGGTCCGTATATCAGCATATGCATATATGGCTTAAAATGGAAAATCAACTTTGAAAATCTTCTTCTCTGAAACCATGAAACCTTAAGCTTTCATATTTGGCAGTTAATATCAGCTTGAGCCCCTTTACCAAGTTTGTACAAATGGTGGCCCCCAGTCTTTTTTTGGCCCCACCCCAGGGGTCCATATATCTGCATATGCATATATGGCTTATAATGGAAAATCAACTTTGAAAAACTTCTTCTCTGAAACCATGAAGCCTTAAGCTTTCATATTTGTCAGTTAATATCAGCTTGAGCCCCTTTACCAAGTTTGTACAAATGGTGGCCCCCGGTCCATTTTTGGCCCCACCGCAGGGGTCCGTATATCAGCATATGCATATATGGCTTAAAATGGAAAATCAACTTTGAAAATCTTCTTCTCTGAAACCATGAAACCTTAAGCTTTCATATTTGGCAGTTAATATCAGCTTGAGCCCCTTTACCAAGTTTGTACAAATGGTGGCCCCCAGTCTTTTTTTGGCCCCACCCCAGGGGTCCATTTATCTGCATATGCATATATGGCTTATAATGGAAAATCAACTTTGAAAATCTTCTTCTCTGAAACCATGAAGCCTTAAGCTTTCATATTTGTCAGTTAATATCAGCTTAAGCCCCTTTACCAAGTTTGTACAAATGGTGGCCCCCGGTCTATTTTTGGCCCCACCCCAGGGGTCCATATATCTGCATATGCATATATGGCTTATAATGGAAAATCAACTTTGAAAATCTTCTTCTCTAAAACCATGAAGCCTTAAGCTTTCATATTTGTCAGTTAATATCAGCTTGAGCCCCTTTACCAAGTTTGTACAAATGGTGGCCCCCGGTCCATTTTTGGCCCCACCCCAGGGGTCCATATATCTGCATATGCATATATGGCTTATAATGAGATATCAACTTTGTAAATCTTCTTCTCTGAAACCATGAAGCCTTAAGCTTTCATATTTGGCAGTTAATATCAGCTTGAGGCCCTTTACCAAGTTTTTACAAATGGTGGCCCCCGGTCCATTTTTGGCCCCACCCCAGGGGTCCATTTATCTGCATATATATATATATATTGGAAATCAAATTAAAAAATTTTCTTCTCTGAAACTGTAAGGCATAATGCTTTTATATTTGGCATTTAACATCAGCTCAAGTCCCTTTACCAAGTTTGTACAAATGGTGGCCCCTGGGCCATTTTTGGTCCCACCCTAAGGGCCAATATATCTACATATGCATATATGGGAAATCAAATTTAAAAATCTTCTTCTCTGAAACTGTAAGGCTTTAAGCTTTCATAATCAGCTCAAGTCCCTTTACCAGGTTTGTACAAATAAAGGCCCCTGGGCCATTTTTGGTCCCACCAAGGGGCACATATATCTACATATACTTATATGGGAAGTCAAATTTAAAAATATTCTTCTCTGAAACTGTAAGGCCTACAGCTTTTATATTTAGCATTTAACGTCAGCTCAAGTCCCTGTACTGAGTTTATATAAATGAAGGCACAAGAACCATTTTTGTCAGTTGAGCTCCACAGGCCCTTTTGGGCCTCTTGTTGATTGACTTTCTCACTATGAGATTTTATCTTATCAATAAAATTTTGCTGTTATTAAACCTGTTATTAATTCGTCAATCAAAATGACACTTTGATTTTAAAGTTATGAAATAATAAACTGTAATTTAAGTTGTCAACAGTAATTTAGTTTTAATTAATTTTTATTCACATAATTTATAACAATTTCAGGGTATGAATATGACAACAGATGCTGGCAGTATGAAGACAATGGGTGGGGGTCATGACTTTAGTAGTGGTATGAATGGTGGAGACACAGTAATTGGGTTATCCCCGATTCAGAACCAGGTAAGCAAGTGTTAACATTTACAAGCAAGATTGTCAAACTAAAAGATATATAATGATTATGATGATGATAATTTTGTCCAATTTTCTGTTTTTAACTTTTGCCAGTCAAAAACAAAAATCCAGTAATCCCAAACAAGGGATTTTCTACTTGTTTCAGGTCAAATGGAATAATTTTGTATCTTTTTCTTTGATAGGGGCATACTTGTGAATTATGGTTTCTACTCCATTCCTGTTCAAAATGTTGAAATAGTTAATGACATTTTGCCAAACACTTGCTGTGCATATCAAGATGAAACTTGTACATTTTTCAAAGGAGATCTCTGTATTCTTAAACTAGGCCAAGCACTTTAGGGCTGTTCCATTAAAACATATAAGGCACCCGGGGACGGCAATTTAATAAAAATATATGCCAGGCTGGTCAGAATGGAAAAACAAATCTATCGTATGTTGTGTTGGGCATCAAACACATCCATGGGTGGTTGGTCTAATGTAATCTCTCCAAAAACGTTAAATATAAGTCTATGGGTTTGCCGGTAGTTTTTATCAATAAAATTTTGGTAATTTCTAGTGCTTCATATCATAGTAAAACAGTCTTTTCCGAATGGACGAAATCTGTGTCAATTTGCCCTGGATACACTTTTGCCGACCCCGAGTATGTTCACCCTAGATCCGTTCGTCCTAAGGTTCTTTCAGCCCAAGAGATTTTCCATCAGAAAATAACTGATTATAAAGGATAAGTTTGAAGTCATCTCTGCATTTTAAAATAAGATATGTCTTGAAAAAAATCAACTTATTGATAACAGAATGAAACCATATCAAAAGTAGGGCGAATGAATCCAGGACGAAACGTGAACAGGGGCAAAGTATATTTTAGGACAAATAGTCCCGATAATCGAAAGTACGAGTAGCTGCCCTTGTTTTCAGTTTTGTTCTGCATTCGTGACTGACACTGATAAGGACTAATGGTATTTTGTGCAATAACATTTGGATATTAGCTGTAGGGAAAGAAAACATCCAAGGAACTTGCATAAAGATGGCGCGAATGTCAACAGACGAAGTTTCAAGTTAATATATCCATTTATGCCATATGAGGATATAAGAGTTTTGGGATACTGTATACGAAGAAATATTCACTGGTATAAACTTTCGCAGTTTTGGTATGGAGAGCATTTTCGCTGGTATAAACGTTCGCGGTCACGCAGTGCTTTAACACTAGCATTTGACATGGATATAAAATTTCACGGTGGATTTATTTTCGCGGTTGATCAGCGACGGCGAAAATAGCGAACACAAATACACAGCGAATATTTCTACGTATATAGTAAATAAAATCTTGTGATTAAAAAAATAAATAAATAAATTCTATGGGGGGCTGTAAATTGCAGAAAATTGCATATATGTGTGGTCATAAGAATTGTAAATCTCTTCTATGGGTGGTTACCCAAAATCAAAAGTGCCTTCCCCGGGTACCTCATATGTTTAAATGGAACAGCCCTTAGATGTAGATTTCATTGATATCAGAGGTCCAGTACCATATTTGTAGAAATTGTATTATGAGTAGACATTTTTGGTGATGCAGGGCATTAATGTATACTAGTAAATTACATACAATTTCATAATACTTGGATATTAAGATATAACAGAACAGATTCCTCAATACCAAACAATTTTTTTTAAAATCAACCGATATTTCAGAAGCCTACACAAATAATCATGTTGCAGCATTAGGCACATTTTTGTTTCCTGATTTATAAATAAACATGTTACCTTATGTAAAGTTATAAGTTATAGGTAGACACAAAATGCCACTAATAAATCTACACCCATTAATGATGTGTGAACATGGCCAGTCAAAGAGCTACTGTCCTCTGAATAGTTACGTAATTCGATGTGACAGCAATATGCATTGCATTTTGTACAAAGCTTGTAGATCTATGTTTTCTTTACCCCTGGCATTGCAGGTTGATCAGAATTTTGAGTGAAAAAACTTTAGGAATCTTAGGAACCTACGTTATATATGTTCCTAACTTACATAGCTGAATATCAAGCTGAAGTTAGGAACCTACGTTATATATGTTCAAAACTTACATAGCTGAATATCATGCTGAAGTTAGGAACCTACATTATATATGTTCAAAACTTACATAGCTGAATATCAAGCTGAAGTTAGGAACCTACATTATATATGTTCAGAACTTGCATAGCTGATTATCAAGCTGAAATAAGTCTTTTCCTTGTTAGTCTTACATGTTTATATCATATTTTTATTTTAAAATATGGATTGCTTTGAATACCTTTAATATTTTTAGGTACATTTAATTGTGAAGGGTACTATGACAGAACAAGGTGCTAGTATTGATAATATTTGTCAACAGTTAAGAGGAGTACCTGAAAAAGCAATAAGGTAGGTATAGATATAACACTAACAATGTCTGACTTAAGTCAATAAAAAAATCATACCAGATTTCTATCATAAAAAAAAACAACAAATTTTTCTGGCTAGAAATTACAGAGATTATAAGTCCTCGCTTTTGATAGAGGGGGCCTCAGTGGCCGAGTGGTCTTAAGCTTGCACTTACGGATCATAGTGCCTCTCCCCACCTGGGTTTGAATTCCACTTGGGACAGATCCTAGTGTGAGAAAGTTTGTCAGTTCGCTTGCTGAAGGTTGGTGGTTTTCTCCAGGTACTTCGGTTTCCTCCACCATCACAGAACTGACTGCCTCGAAATAAGTGAAAGATTCGTGACTGGAGCATAAAACACCATTACTCCACTCCACTCCTTTGATAGAGTAGCAATCCACCACAAGGTTAACCTCAAGTATTTCTGCTAGAACCCAATTTAGTTATCAATTGGGATTACTTGAACAAAGTCAAGTTAAAAGGCTTACTTGTTAATGACATGCTGCACAGCTGAGTTATGTCTTGTACTCATAATCCTTAAATCTATATATACTTGGTAACATGATTTCATCAGGTGAAAACAATTAAAGGCCACACAGTAATATTATTTTACAGATAGAGACACTTGATGAATAGTGGTCAATTTCTATTTTTCCCCGAAAAATATTATCCTTATGAATATAGCCATCAATTTCTTGATTTGGTTTGGTAACTGGTGATAGATCTCTTGATACAAGTAAAGTAATCTTGACTTGATAATTTATCTTGGTGCTACATGCACAAATCTCTTGTCTAACTAATATGAGTTATAGAGTTATTCCCCTTCAACCAAGCAGTGTATGAGGGACTTTTCATTTCTTCTTGCAGAGATGCCATAGAGTTTTTAAGTAGTGAAGGACACATATATTCTACAATCGATGATGATCATTATAAGGCCACAGACAGCTGAGAATAAAATAAACAAACAGTTACTGGAACATAATAAAGGGGATCAAAGGCTTGTTTAAACAGTTACATCATGTTATAACTATTTGGTTTAATGTAAACAAGCTGGTAACACCAGAATAGTGAAACTTACATATATCAAGATTATTGACATGTACAACTTGAGAAATATTGACGTGTAGACAGGTGTTTTTACTCTTTAAATAGATAAATAAATAGATGGTTGGCAAGATGTTTTGCAGCATAAAGAGATCTTAAAACACCAGTCTTTTTTAAAAGAAATCACTTTTCACAAGTTTTACTTTATTTTATTCAATTGTATAACACAGTAGAACTTTTTTCCAGTCTTAATGGTAGTAGTGGTTAATTCTTTGATTAAATTATGGGGTTTGATAACATGGACTTAATGGAATGAGTCAACTTCTTTTTTTTTTTTTTTTTTTTTTTTTTTTTTTTTTTTTTTTTTTTTTTTTTTTTTTTTTGAAAGTATCAACTAATTCTAATGTCTCTGAATTCACAACAGGAAAATTTGTTTTAGGTCCAAGTAGTAAAAAAAGATGTCTTTCCCTGGTTATGTCAAGCAGTTATTAGATGTTGCTGTAAATGCTTTAGTTTTGATTTTGAAATTTGGGAAACAATGCTTTTATTAGTTATAATTGTTACTTAAAATGCTGAAAAAGATTTATTATGTAAAGTACAAAAATCGTTATGAAAAGATATGATGTCGTAACAATTTAGTAATTTTCATAATAATTTGTATTGGTTAGAAAAAGCGTTATAAGCAAACTTAACTTACACAAATTGATGACCATAGTTGTATATGATCAAATATTTTGCTGATTTCTGCACAAACAATTGAAGTGGAATAAAGCATAGCTGCTTCTGACTGATGTTCTTATCTCTTCAGTTCATATTTTGAATTTGAGATTTCTGAATGATATTAATTTCAAATAAATATTTCTAGTATTAAAGTTTGAATGGTACCTTGATTAAGAATATATTTATTTAATATCTTGTTTTATCAGTACAATATCTTATAGGTAAATACAGTGTTATGTATATGTCCTTTATAAGGTTTGTTATAGCTTATATTACCTGTAATTCTTGGACTGTAATAGCGTTGTTTTTTAGTTTTTTGTAAAACTACCTAGCTTTGTTTATTTCTTCAGTACAATAATAAAAAATAAATGTTTTATAATATGATTTATTAATTAAAAAGAAATTATCAACCAAAATATAAATATTTCATTATTTGTTTTATTCTACATTGTATTGTTAAATAAAAGATATGTCGAGACTAATTAATAAACTTGTATCTTTTTCTCTGAAACTACTGGGCTAATTTTAACCTAATTTGCAAGGCTTCCTGACCTTGAACGACCTTTTAAGGTTACAAAGGTCTAAAGTAGTAAAACCTAATACTTGAACTATTGTTTAGCATGGGCACTTGAGCTATGCAAAGTTTATGCCGATTGTTTTTACTTTACTCTTAAAGTCACAGTGACCTGACAATGGTTAAGGCATCAACAGAAATACTTAGACACTTTACACTTCACATTTAGCATTCAGGTCATGAAGCTCATAATTGGTGCTTGTTGAGTTTAAACCTTTATTAAAATCTATAATGGTCAAAGAAGTAAAATTTTTAATATTTTCTGGTCATAAATCAGAAGGCCTAAAAATTAGAGACTTATAAAACACCAGTGCTTAAAACTGTATACTAGTATAACGTTTGTAAAGCCGGCTGACCGTTAACAACAGTGATATGAAAAGTTATCCCTTTAACATTTTGTCATTAACCAAAAGGCCAAGGTGATGAATGTTTGTAAATAGCATTGATGTATAAACCTTAACATTCAGAGTTAGATTACCTTATTTAACACTCAAAGTTATGCTAACCTGTCGATATTAAAAATGTTGAAACATCTTGTGAATTAAAAAGCTTTAAATTTTAATATAAAACAGCAGCACATAAAAATCAACCTCTGCGGTAGCACAGTTAGTAGAGTGCTAGCTCCATAAGTGGGAGGTCGTGGCTTCGAACCCCGGGCTGACCCAAGACTTGAAAGTGTGACTGTTTTTCGCCAAGCACTTGGCATTACGAAATGATAGTCACAGTTCTTTAAAATGGGAACCTAAAATAAACGAGGTCCCATGTAATGGTAGGCGTGGCACGATAAAGAATCCTGCTCGATAATATCACCAGTGCAACGCACAGGCAAAATGTCTGCACTTTCGCCTAGCTGGCGACGTCTCGATATAAATGAATATTCTTGACTGGAACTTTAAACACCATTACTCAACATAAAAATCAAGTTTACAAAACTAGTTGATCTTACTTGACCAAAATGAATGATATTTACTGAGAGTTAAATGCCGTGTTTATGTTTCTAACTTATGATTTTAAACAAAAACGTGCAGAGCAAGAAATGTACCATCGGAGATAATGTCCAATCGAACAATTTGATGATTACTAGTAGTGGTTTGAATCTACATTTAATAATATCACGGCGTTGTATAAATGTTATTGTGTTTTCTTAATAATATCACAATAGTTAAATCGTCGGTTTTAAAGTAATGGCTCTCGAAGTTATTTCATGTTTTTTGCACACTTCCGTGTTAATTAAATAATTTACGGAAGACATTTACTAAAGTGTTTCCTTAATTCAATATTTCAAAGTCACCTTTTATGATAATCAACATTTATATAAATATGGAAGTTGAAGAAAAAATAACTTGTTATTTGGGTTTATAAAAATAGCTGTTAACCAACTTTAGTGTTTTATTTTTACGGAAAATAAATACGTTTTATAACGTCTTTATAAAGTACTACATTTTATTTATCTCTATTATTGGGGGAGAGCAATGGTGTTTTATGTACAAATCAACAATTTTACTTGTTTTGACAGATGTGGAATGTTTGAGGACTCTGAAATGCCCAGAAAAAAGCTCCCTTTGACAAGCAAACCAAGATACTTGGATAGTGCACCAAGGCGGTAGGGTCTCTGTGATCTAGAAACCCGAGGCTTCCAACCTCTGGACCTACGTTTTGGCAGTGGTTAAATGATGTAAGACACTCGAGAATAAGACGCGCCCCTCAAAGAAATATAAATAAATACTAAAATGTTGTGGGGGTGGCAACTGAGAAGATATAAACAAAGATATTGCCCGTGTCTTGCCCGTGATACTAGCATTACCATGATGAGGATGATGATCTTTCAATACCTCGTGGTAGCATATTGTTATTTTTGAAATTTGGGCAGTAGACAATTTAAACGGAACTGTATGGAACGCCGATACTGCCTTATAGGGTGAATTATTAAAACGTTATGTGATAAAAACATTATGCTATGTAGACATCTCATTACGTTATGTGGACATGTCATAACGTTATGTGGACATGTCATTACGTTATGTGACCATGTCATTACGTTCCGTGGACACATATCCTTCTTTGAAAGCTACACAAGCAACTGATTTTCCCCAGCTGAACTAGGCAGGTTCGAGTGTGTGTGTGTGTGTGTGTGTGTGTGTGTGTGTGTGTGTGTGTGTTATATCAGTGTCGCCACACTTCCTGACGAATTTTGTCAGATTGTGTATGTAGAAAGTTTGTCGATTTACATGGTAAACGTATATACATGTGAAATATACGTCGGGTTCAACTACCATTCTATACGTGGCCATGGTGACCTAGTGATTGGAAACGTGTTTATGGATTTGACGCGTTTTGTGGTTTTGTTTGTCAGATCATTTGACAAATGTTGTTGGTTCTGTGTTGCCTCCAATGTCCCTGAACTGACCTTTTGATATAGTTAGAAAAATTTTGACTGGCGTTAAACTAATTACTCCACTCGGCTTTATAATTCAAGAACTCAACTGGTCTCTGTAATACCCAGATATAACTTGATTACCTTAGGGGCGTTTACTCGAAGTCAGGATTGTTAAGGCGTACAAACAAAGTTGAGCACCTTATTGTTTTTGCACCGTTTCTTCCTCTTCTTGCCATGAACTTGTCAGACCAATTTCGCGGAGACCATTGGTCCAAATTTAACCAAACTCCACAGGATGGTTGGACCTCGTCTAAAGATGGGACATCCAGTCTTAGAATTTACAAAATTGCCACAGTTCCCATGGAAATCGAAATATTTTAATGCCCTTTTTCTCCATTATCATTCAACAGATTTACATTAATGCATTGATGTATAAAATACTTTCGATTTTTGTTCTTGTTTCCATAGTAACTGGTAACAAAAAATCACTACAAATTAGGCAATTAAGATAGAGTTTTGAAACTTGGTACATATCCGGACTGCAATGGGCCGCTTTAAATGCTTGACCTACTTTTCACGGTTGAGTGATTTTGTCTTATAACATGATCATTAAAGCTAGAGTTTTGAAACTTGGTACATATCCTTACTACACCAGACCGCTTCAAATGCCCCATTATTATTTGACCTACTTTTCATGGTTGAATGATTTTGCATTATAACTTAATGATTATTAAACTAGGGTTTTGAAACCTGGTACATATCCTTACTACTCTAGACCGCTTTAATGCCCCATTATTATTTGACCTACTTTTCACGATTGGGTGATTTTGCCTTATAACATGATGATCATTAAAGCTAGGGTTTTGAACCTTGGTACTTATTCTAATTACAATGGACCGCTTCCAATGCCCCATTACTATTTGACCTACTTTTCACGAATGAGTGATTTTGTCTTATAACTTAATTATTAAAGATTTATTTTTGAAACTTGGTACATGTCCTAACTACAATCCCCTTACTTATTGACCTACCTCTCATGGTTTAGTGATTTTATCTCATAACTTGAGGAGTATTTCACAAAATTTCTCAAATTAAGTCATTCCTAACAAAGAGAATCCTAAATACTCTGAGTTCTAAATACAGGGTTCGACTTTTATTAGTTTTGGCGCCCTATTTGTAATGATGCATCCATCATTACATTATTACTCGTTACACTGACTGTTAGTAAAACATAACTATTATAACCAGAGCATGTGGATTTTACAATCAATAAAACTATGTGATGGATATAAGACTTCTATAGACAATTATACAAATATACTTGGTGTGGATGGCAATTACTCATGAAAACTGACTATTATCTTCATTTTATCTCATTACCATTATACTGTTCCCAGGCTTTTAGCGATATTTTAATGTAGAGAATTTTCTTGCTGTTTACAGAAGACATTGTTTGAACCATCATATTAATTTCCCCTACTATTGATATGATGATAAATTTTAAAATTTCCATGGAAACTGAAATTGAACTGACGCATATCAGTAAAATTAATCTACATTAATTAAGTGCAATGTTCAGGATAAAGAAAAAAGAAGAATGCGTGCTAAAGAATAATGGCCTTCTTTCTTTGACATCGTTTAGGTAATTAAAAACCACTGGTCTGATCCATGTAGACACTGTCTGATTACTGTGTCATTACCAAAACCACGGTCTTTTAACCTGATCAAGGAAAACGAGAAGTTTGTCCGTGTGTTTGTCCATAAGTATATAACGCGAATTATTAAGAGTTTTAGTATGAAGAATTCTAATTAAACTTGCAAAGAATGAAATAAAAATGGAGTTCCAAATCAAAGGTTAAGATCACGGTATGCAGAAAACCTCGTGTCTGCTTCACAAACAATAACTCTTAAACGATAAAAAGGGTATTAGTTTCTTTTGCCATGAGTGTGTCATACGGTGGTGTAGAGGACGTGTGGGGGGGGGGGGGGGCATTAGAATTAAAAGTCAGACATTATTACATCGATACAATTCATGTTTTTAAAAGTGTACTTAAAGTCACGGTCGATAATGTACGTCTATTTGGAGTCGCTGTTGAAATACATAATGTAATGCCTTTGTAGTGTCATATAAATTTTTTGAATTTTCTGAATGAAATATTTAAAAATTTATAATTTGTTAGTAGTGTTAGGGTAGCTTAATGATTTTAACTGAAAATAGAAAATTCTGAACGGAATATACAATCCATAAGAGGAAAATAAAAAGTATAAATAGGTACACACCCACTTTGTTGACCAAATTTTAGAATGCACCAGGAAAGTCAGGAAGTGGGCGCATAAAGAGGGGTTTCCGTATATAAATATATATAATAAAGACTTTTGACATTCATTTGAAAAATCAATGTTAAAACTAGCACGGGATAATCGCCGCACAGAATAAGTTGATAAAATGTCAGTTTAGTTTGAAAAAAATCAGCGGCGGCGGTTTTGTTAGTTGAAAGCCTCCTTTATAAGTTGTGATTTTGACAAAAAAGTACGGAAGCGTATTGCTGCCAACTAAAAAAAATAAAGTCGTACGTACGAGATACTAAGTCGTACGAACGAGATACTAAGTCGTACGTACGAGATACGAGATACTAAGTCGTACGTACGAGACACTAGGTCGTACGTACGAGAAACTAAGTCGTACGTACGTACGTGAAAAAGTTTGAGATAAATCAAACAAACCATGAATCTCTATCAATGTACTTAAATAAAATAGTTATAGAAAACCTGACCTAAACCTTTCACCTAGTGACCTAGTTGCAATCCCATGCAGTGCCTCGCCAAAAAGAATACGTTTACAAAGTTTGAGATCAATCGGTCAAACCGTGCTTTTTTTAATTCAAGGACACGTATTTCTATTGATAGTAACAGTGGCAGTGCCCTTTGACTTGGTGACCGGTTTGCAGTCCCATGCAATATCCTGCCAATAGGAATACGTTGCCTAAGTTGAGATCAATCGGACAAACGTTTGGTCTTTACATGCACGATAACCAAATTTCTATTAATATTAACTGTGACAGTGACCTAAGACCTACGACGGGCGGACTGAACCGAAAGAACCAATATGCACCACCTCTATCACAGGTGGATGCATAATGAAAAATTGATTCAAGCTCTGCTATTCAACCACAAGTAAACACTGGAACACTAGGAATAAGAAACATTTAAAGAGAGAGAGAGAGAGAGAGAGAGAGAGAGAGAGAGAGAGAGAGAGAGAGAGAGAGAGAGAGAGAGAGAGAGAGAGAGAGAATGAATGAATATTTGCATTTTCATTCACTTCACAAAATACAACATCCGAATGAGCAGTTGTTCGGATTTCTAAGGAATAAGAACACGGGTATTTGCTCTCACGTACAGGACATTATGTCGTACGTACGACTTAATATTTTTTTAGTTGGCAGCAATACGCTTCCGTAAAAAAGAAAAGGTTTTTTTAAATTATTTGTTTACTTTGGTTAAGTTCCCGGTGTTAAAATTATGTATATACAAAATTATCAATGTTCATACCCCAATCTGATTTGTAGAAGAAATCCGGATAATTATTCATAAATTAAAATGTCATTTGTATTATTTTTAAAATGTTTTATTATATTGCAATACCTCAATCGGCAAAGTTTGTTGTTTGTCAAAATTTGATTGTTATTAATAAGCATGCTGCAATCTGATTGGTGGATAGTTTCCGTATTCTGATTAGAACTTGTTATTATCTGAGTACTTTAATCAAGTTTGAAGTATAACAATGAACAAAATTTGTGGTTTATGACGTTAGTCTGGTCAATCATGCCCATGCCACCAATCCTGTAATGATGAGAACGAAGAAGACAGGTAGCACAGACATTTCTGATAAAACCTTGTTTGTTGTATATTATTGCTGTTAAATGTTGTTTGACGTCGCATCAGCAATTCCCAAGGATTGATCTAAGAACAATTTCATATATGTGTAATGATGCGCGAGTGTATATTACTGTCTGTGTTTAAGTAGAGTGCACACAAGGCGACTTTTTTGGTTTAAATTATTTGCTTACCGAGCTATGCCGTAGACTTTAAAATTCCTTTGGCCTTGGACATGCTTATTTAAAATTACATATCTTTCTTGTTAAAGCGTGATTTGCAATACGCAATGATAAAACTCGACATAGATTTCGAATTGAAGCAAAAACGAATCGATGCCTTGATTTCCCTCTATAGGAGAGATACCCTTTATATTACCTACTGACTATGGCAAGAGTATAATTGTTCAACTATTGCGGTAATTGCCTTTTTGCAAGTAAGCAAGTGCGCCGCCATTTGTCGAATCGCGTGGCCAAAAGTAGTTCAAAATGAGGTCCGACTACATTCGAGGTTTTTGTTATCTAAAATTTAAAATTTATTTAAAAAGTAAGGTTTGTTCCCTCATGCAAAGCATTCCTTAGCTGAATTTGGATTTATATAATTTTGGAACTTTAGATTCATTATTTTAAACTGTTTGGCTTATGTTTTTTATCAATCAAACTTTTCGGTCTTAGTGTCACTGATGAGGAATGAATTTCCGAAAAGTGTACATCTGGCGCATCAAAATTTAACTGGTATTTGTTTTATATATTTACTACCCCTGAGCGGGTACCGCTCCTTGTGGAATAAAACTCCCCGAGGGTATCTATGACTCAGTAGGAAGTACTCTGTGTTGTCAGAAAATGAATGTACCATTCAGCAAAATTTTCAGCCGTCTAAAATTTGAAATTTATTTAAAACTAAGGTTTGTTGCCTCATGCAAAGCATTCCTTAGCTGGATTTGGATTTATAAAATTTTGGAACTTTTGATTCATTATTTTCAACTGTTTGGCTTATGTTTTTTGACAATCAAACTTTTCGGTCTTAGTGTCACTGATGAGGAATGAATTTCCGAAATGCACATCTGGCACATCAAAATTCAACTGGTATTTGTTTTATATATTATGTACGACGCCGAAAAAGGCCGAGTAATGTTCTCCCAAATCACATGATCTTGGCACCGAGTTAACCAATCGGTACTCTCACCTTAATGCCAAGCGCCAGGCGAAAAAGCAATATCTTAAATTTTAAAGTTTTCTGTATGACCCGACCGGGGTTCGAATCCTCAACCTCCTACCTTTAAGGCGGACGCTCTAACCACCGAGACAATGTGTTTGTTGTAGTGAATGGACTGAAATTTACGAATAGAATATAATGAATAATTTAAAACACCCCAATACTTATTTCAAATTTATTAAGAAGTACAACAATAGAATTTGTCTCATGATGAACTACGTTGTATGTACGAAGTTGAACGAGAAATACCTCCATTTCATATTATAATATTGTGGAAAAATTTTTATGCCTCAAGAAAAATACTTTAAAATAACATCTTCCTTTATTAAATAAGTGAGAAGAAAATTGAAGTGATAGATTATTTATTTCAGTTAAATACACCGTAAACTTGTCGACTTAACATATGTTTTCCCCTCTTACTTTAAGTAAAACATATGCCATTATCGTCACCTTGTCTATGTTATCACCTAGCTGTGTCTGTCTTCGTATTTAAAGAAGTAGGCGATGAAAAAAGAGGCCGGAAAAGGTAACACATGGGTAACTTATTGTTCAATCTCGTAAAACTTGCACATCAAAATGAAACTTTGTCAGTCTTGTCCGGGAAAACCAACACTGATTAATAAATCTGAGGCAAGATCATGTAAATATGTCATATATTTCAAAAATTAAGTTTTGATAATTTTTTTGTCAACAACTAATCGTGTTACTGCAGGGTATTATTTCTAGTTAATGTGACAGTTAAGTGAAGACAGGTGGGTCTAGCTTTTTTTATAAATAGTTCTATACGGTCCGGTGTTAGGCATTAACGTGTAGAGGTGGACGGAGTCATGATGATAATTTTTCTCCACATAAATCGTGCAAGTTATCCGCTTGTCAAATTAACACAAGAGAGAGAGAGAGAGAGAGAGAGAGAGAGTTTAACTACACGTACTGTGACTACATCAGTTTACATTTTTTAACTTGACAGAAAAGATTAGAATGGTTACACTATCAGTAAAACCATTCACCTGAATCACCATCCAGTGTTGGTATTTCTCCGAGATTAAGTCTGTGTACAGTATTTAGTAGATTAATGAAAAAAACGTTTAGTGTACGATTTGCATGCTTAAGTTACATGTTTCTAAAAATAAATCTTTACTTGCTGTAACGATTTAATAACCACATGTGTACAATGCTTTGCCCCCCCCCCATCAACTAAACTTGCTTCTGAATTTTATCATGATCGGGGATCATGCGCCGTGACCTTTATGACCCCAGCATCGTGCGATGTGTCGAGATCAGCTGCTTGTGCAGATGTTCTTTAGTTGATGCTAGCCGTATTTTACAAAAAGGGTAAGTTAACTTTAATATTTTTATTTATCGAAACTCAGTTTTCAAACTTTAGTTTTTTCGTTCCTTAAATAATAAATTTATAAATATACTGTGTTTGATGTATTAAGATAAAAGCAGAAACTTTAATACATTTTTTTATACATACTGACATGGGCTTTTATAATTTTTCATTCATAAAATGTCAATACACTTTATAATAACAGTGATATATGAATCAGCTTTATCGTGTAGACAATTGTATATTTTGAAAAGGCTTTGTGATGATGATACCAGACATCGGATATCATGCTTTGGATTTTTTCATGGGTTTAAAACGAAACTGTTTTTATATTTACAATGATGAGAGAGAGAGAGAGAGAGAGAGAGAGAGAGAGAGAGAGAGAGAGAGAGAGATTGCTATTCAAGCCTTTTCGTAAAATTTATATATGCTATAAAAATGCCTAAAGCTAAAAATCCCAATTTTTTCATAAAATTTATAATGAAATTTAAGAAAGTTTTCAGTATTTATAACAATTGTAAGGAATTTTTATTTAATATTTTTAAAAAGATACAAAAATATTTACTTTACAATCGGAAAATTTCGTATTATTCCATTCTTACATACACATACAACGTATGACTACATCTATATTTAATCCGATACTTGAAACACAGTTATATATACACACGTGTCAAGATATGTTCTTGCTCTACCTTCCGTTATTCAGTAAAACTTTTCATGCTTAAAAGATGAAACGATATAAATTGTTATCATCGTCCCAGTTACAAAATAGGGTAGTAAAATGACATAATGATTAAAACATATATGTTAGTGTGTTGTATTAAAAATCTTAAAAATAGACGGTGTTCTTTTCCCTTAAAAATGCGACTGATCATCCTTATTCATTCCTCAATATATACTGATGATGATAATATTTTTGAACCTTGAATTATTTTATTGTATTTCTATCCCATAACTTCAAAATTTGGAGCTTCCTTTTAATGATAATTATTTCATATAGGATATTTCAACCCCGGGATACTTATTAATATCCCTGTCAATAATAGTCTCCTCTTTTCTCATTAAAAACCATATTTAAACATTGCGTAACCTTTCAGTAAGCATGGGTCATTCAAAAATAATTTATCAATATTACTCGTCATTTTTGCCAGCTAATATCGTTATATTATTATATATCTTAAATAAGACTCCGAATTATGACCAGTGATTTATTTCAACTGCGGCGTGAAAGATACCTGTAGGGTATTTGTGATTGGTGGTACATGACAGTGACATAGTTGGTAAATCTAAAAGGGAAATAGATAGGACATCTACTAGTATATACTTCCAAATAAAAATTGCTTATTGCATTGTTAGGTATTAAGTGTGACCTTGAACGTACGGTCTCTAGCTGCTCGGAACATCCTAACAGACAGGTCTTAAATATTGTATATCTTTACTTTATCGGAATTTGTACAATACTGCTGGGGTAAGTTTTCATTCACACACACACACACACACACACACACACACACACACAGAGAGAGAGAGAGAGAGAGAGAGAGAGAGAGAGAGAGAGAGAGAGAGAGAGAGAGAGAGATTTAATGCTAAATTATTTTCTATGTATTGAAGTACAGTGACCTTAGGAAGATAAAACCGTGTCCGTTTAAACTGTCATGTGCTGGTTTTGAATTTCTTTTAAAATAATGAATTCAACATCAGCACATGACACATCTATTAACCGATACTGGTCTGGTCACTAATTGGTTCGAGGACAGAAGATCGCCGTTTGTATTCATGATCAAGATATGGACTCTGAGACACATCTTAGTTCACTCTGAATCGGTCAAGTAAATTAAAACATTCAGTGACATACTATAGAATATCCTATATTAGATCAATGTAAAAGATAAGCTTTTAGATAGTATTCAAACATTCTACATAACTTACATCATTACAAAAATATTTCGGCAATGCCGAGTCGAGAGAAAAGAAATAACAGTTTCTAACCGCGGTGTTCTGAGCTTGATTCCGATAAATTCCAAGTTTTCATTTGATAACAAACACAACAAATGATTAATTAACGACATTTAATTCCCGACTCGAAAATAAAACAGAAACTGTATACATACAGTTTATATAATTATCAATGAACAATAATAAAATACTAGATGTTATAAAGAATGTCATTTGTTACTTTTGAATGTATCATTTCATATAAATTCAAAAGTAACATATGCCAGGAATATATAGCTGAAAAAATCGCATTAAAAAGAGTCAAATTGATAAAAAAAAATCGTATTAAAAGAGTCAAATTGATAAAAAAAAATCGTATTTGTATAAAACACGTCGAAGTTAAGTCGGGTTAAATAAAACGACAAATAGTGTGTTGTTAAGTTATTATTGTAACGAGAGATATTATATTATTTAAAGTACAGAAACCGTTGGCAGGGCAACGGATGCTGCGGACTGATTGATAATTACCATATACATGTAAATTACTGATTGATCATGGAGTGACCACACTGACCGTCCTGTATTTTAGATATTGGATTATTTTTATATGGTAATTCCCTCCCTAGCGTAAAGCAATCTATTACATATCTCCAGTATAAACACAGGATATACACATTAACATTTGTATATTGATTTTTCTACAAAATCCTAGCATTCACCCATCCATCACTTACTAGAAAGACTACATAAAGCCAATATTCTGTTTATTTTATGAGTTTCAAGATAAACAGATTTGCATTTGGAGTAAGAAACCGATTTTAAGCATCAAATAACATAATAGTTTACGTTTTATAAAGATGCTATTCTCCACTCTCTTATCCTTGCATTGTAAAAAGATAAACGATACTACAATATAATAATTTCTTTATTATTATTATTATTATTATTATCAATTTTTTTAATGTTTATCTAAAGCAACCAGACGTTAAAGTCTTAATGTGTGTACAGATAAGATTGTTCATTAGATTGTAAATATCCTATAGATGCTTATAGAGGCTCGATGTCAATGAAATCTTTTGTTTACCCATGATGATAACAATCATTTGTTCATTCGGAAAGAATTGCGATGATGATAGAAATTCCGGCTTTGGTTTTTATTTATCGGCATTTTAATTCCATTCGTACTTAGCGATTTAAGAATTTTCACTTAAACGAATTCTTTTTTGATAATCATATTGACAATACATTGGTAACCAAATGCTAAGAAATGGATTAGGGTAGTGTTATTTTACGCTCTGGTCAGGAATCTTTCATTTACATGTGTAGTAATCTTTGGAAAGCAAATGGCAATAATCCAGCCTCGCACTGGGATTTTAGAACCTCCGCGACAATAGGCGCTGCGATCGGTATACAACTCGACCACCAAGGACCTGATAGTGTCCTATGCAGTATTTTGAATATTACCTTCGGCAAAATTTAAAATTCTGCACTTGGCAGTAGAATTAGTCTACAGACTCGAAGTTTCCCATTTCCCTTTGAGAGAAGTTTATTTTCTTGACAAAGAATTTAGGTTTATAGGTTTACACTCTATCCGTCATTCAGCCCGCAAAAATTACGTTTTCTTAACTAAGCAGATATTGAATTGATATCTGTTATGCAAGTCTAAGATTACGGATTGCAGACAAAGGTTCGAATTTGATTCCGATCTACTCGTTTTTAGCTCACCTGACCAAAGGTCATGTTGGTTTATGACATAGCGCAGCGTGTGTGTGTGTGTGTGTGTGTGTGTGTGTGTGTGTGTGTGTGTGTGTGTGTGTGTGTGAGCGTGCGTATGTGCGTCGTTAACACTCATTTTCGACTTCTCCTCTGAAAGTACTGGACAGATTTTAATGAGACTTGGCCAGAAGCATGTCTGGGTCGGTGCAATTCAGATTTGTTTGTAGCAGTGCATGGCTACCAAAACTAGGTCAAGATGACCTAAGGATGCAAAAATATTTAAAAATCTTCTTCTCCGAAACCAATGACGGGAGAAAAAATCTGATGTGATATTTGGCTTCTCTAGGGTCTTAAGCCTATAGTTTGTTCCTTCCGTGAAATTCGGTCGAGAAATGGAGAACGCGTTTTTGCGTTTAATTAAAAAAATTTCGTAAAATTGCTTCAAATTGTTATAACTTGACTATTTGAACAGATATTGACATAGGGTTTTCAGTTTTGACTTTTTCTTAAAATAACCTTCAAAGTCAAAGTTCAAGGTCATGACCTAGTTTGTAATTTTGCAGTTTTAGGCTACTTTCTTGAAAATTTTAAAGATATATAATATCAAAACATTGTTAAAATGTTCAGCATGACAAAATTTAAAAAGATACAAAGTTTCGTAACTATGTGATAATGCATGTAGAAGTTGTTGCCCCCGAAATGTTATTTTTTGCTTATAAAAACTAAAATTGTGCATAAACTTGAAAACTTTTAACTTTTTGCATAGGCATATGTATTAGAATATTGTAGGTATTGACATAATGATCATTTTGATATATGACTCAAGGTCACACGTTCAAAGGTCAAGGTCATAGATGCATAAGAAGGCTTAAATTGTTAATTATTTTAAAAACTATAACTTTTTGTACAGGCATATATATTAGAATATTGTATGTATTTTTTGCAAATGATTTTGGCCATATCCTCAGGTGAGCGTTAAGGCCCATGGGCCTTTTGTTGATGTTATTATTGCCCTTGGACTGTAAACATTTCTTTAAAATTACAGCTTTTTCAGATTTTTTTAAACGTTTTAAACGCAAATATTAAAATGTATGTGGTATGTGAGTCTACCATTATGTGTTACAGATCAAGTTCGAGTTTTATTTCGATCCACTGATTTTTAGATTCATGTATATTAATTGACTTTGTTTCAATATACAGGGAAAAAGGAAACGTTTAGACTGATCTTTTTCTTATATCCTTATACAGTATATTAGACAAGCACTTGTTATGTCAGCATGAAGTGTTTTTCGTTTTCGATTTGCCGGTAGGGGATTAAGTATTTATCGCCTGGGCATTACTGTCAGAAAGCTTGTTTAACATAAAGACGGCGATTTACATGATCAAAAATAGCATTAACGATCTAATAATGGTCTACAACTACTTATAATGACGATGCCAGGTGCTCGCCATAATCGACAATTTACAGACATGATCAAATTACTGCTTAATTAACAATTAACAAATTAATACGTAATTAACAATTATCATTAGAACTTAATTATCTCCTTGTTATATCCTAGATTACCGACATTTCCTTGTTTAACTATTATATAATACATGTATATTTAATGAGTGTACAGATACATTTCACTTTGTTCGATACGAATTCATTCACCAAGGCACGAACGGAGAGAAAGGAAACTGCGAATTCAGTGTTTGCCTGAATTTTTTTCCTTTACTGGTTGGATTATAATACAGTTAGTACTTACTATTGATTTAACTTTGTCAAAATACTGTCATGTGCTTAACTTTGTCAAAATACTGCCATGTGCTTAACTTTGTCAAAATACTTTCATGTGCTTAACTTTGTCAAAATACTGCCATGTGCTTAACTTTGTCAAAATACTGTCACGTGCTTAACTTTGTCAAAATACTGACTTCGTCAAAATACTGTCATGTGCTTAACTTTGTCAAAATACTATCATGTGCTTAACTTTGTCAAAATACTGCCATGTGCTTAACTTTGTCAAAATACTGTCATGTGCTTAACTTTGTCAAAATACTGTCATGTGCTTAACTTTGTCAAAATACTGCCATGTGCTTAACTTTGTCAAAAAACTGTCATGTGCTTAACTTTGTCAAAATACTGCCATGTGCTTAACTTTGTCAAAATACTTTCATGTACTTAACTTTGTCAAAATACTGTTATGTGCTTATTTTGTATTTTTGTGAATAATATTCAAAAATTGTCGCAATTATGACAATTGTTAATCTTTGAAAACTTTATTTTTAAAAAAACAAGAATTTATAGTATGTATGGTTTGATAATACTCCATTGAAATTTCAAGTGTGTGTGTGTGTGTGTGTGTGTGTGTGTGTGTGTGTGTGTGTGTGTGTGAGAGAGAGAGAGAGAGAGAGAGAGAGAGAGAGAGAGAGAGAGAGAGAGAGAATACATTCATGTAACTTCACGTTAGAGAATGTGATCAGGAATGTATAACTAGAATATCAAGATTCCTTGGCACGTATCTTAAGTACGATAGTTAAAGACATGCCAACATCACGTAAAAAGACATCGACCCCGGCTGGCTTAAATTACGTCGGGGATTCATGTCCACAACAGAAGAGGATAATTGCTTGTAACATATACTTTATCGATGATCATTCTGGTTTTATAAAAGCATTGGCCTTTTATTTCGTTCTATCATATTTCTTCATGAAATATTTTCACTAAGTTAAAGATTTCTACTAAATACATTTTGCCTGCTAAATTGTACAAGAGTGAGTTATGCACGCGCACTAACATGGTAATGTACAAGAGCAAGTTATGCACATGCACTGACTAACATGGCGTTTTGGAAGAGTAAATTATTCACATGCACTGGCATACTTTATAACTTACAGCTTAATATACTCATCTAAATCTTGGAGAGTTTTAAGTCCACACCCAATAAATATCTGTCAACTTCTAAGATACTTACAAGACTTGGTATACTAATTTTAGATCTTAACAAGTTCACTGAGTAAAAACATGTGTTTTATGCATATTTTAAATAGAGAGTTACAAATATGACATACATTGTTGGTTGCTTATCAAACAAAATTACAAAATTAATTATAATGAAAATGACACCCTAAATTCGGGTGAATATTTTTGAAACTGTAGAATAAAATTACAAACCCTGAAATAAAACATTATGTTAACACAGAACAATGTTGACAAATGATTACATCCCAGTGTTATAAACACATATCGTCCTGTTATATATGTCATAAATGCTGAGATACGGACCTTGGGAAAACATTCTGGTCGGTAAGTTCGGTAAGTTAGGAGAAAAATTATTATGTATATGGCGTAGAACCCGCTAATAATGTGTTCAAATGTCCTGTTGTAGAAAGACGTTCAAATGGATAATGAATCATGTTCTTTTTTGGCAAGAAAAAAATCTGACAATAATAGTTCAGCACAAGAATTTTTGCAAATAACCTGTACGTGATACATGGATAGTCCCATTGCTAAAACATTTTGTTGATGTATACTTCTGCAGCTTGAGTAAGTGTGCACTGTCTGCAGCTTGAGTGTGTCTGCATTGTCTGCAGCTTGAGTTAGTGTGCACTGTCTGCAACTTGAGTTAGTGTGCACTGTCTGCAGCTTGAGTTAGTGTGCACTGTCTGCAACTTGAGTTAGTGTGCACTGTCTGCAGCTTGAGTTAGTGTGCACTGTCTGCTGCTTGAGTAAGTGTGCACTGTTTGCAACTTAAGTTAGTGTGCACTATTTGCAGCTTGGGTTAGCGTGCACTGTCTGCATCTTGAGTTAGTGTGCGCTGTCTGCAGCTTGGGTAAGTGTGCACTATTATATCACTGTCTTCAGCTTTAAACAGATTTTTACCAAGTGTTTTTCCCTTTATTTTGTGATAGTTGTTGATATTATATAACATTTTTACTTTTTCTAGATTTACGATGGACACTGTGAAGAATCGAAGCGGGAGTGATACCAACAATTCAGCTCGGAGATCTGATGTTTTGTCTAATGGTTTCCATGGTTACAAAGAAGGTTACGAAAAGTTGGAGAAAATTGGTGTTACAAGCGTATATCGCAAATTTTTCAATGAAACATTTTCACCATTGTTTCTGATGATATCAACTTTCAATTTCGTGATGATGCTTTGGTATACTGCCGTAAAATGCAATGGAAGTTATTCCAAGATGTTAGAGGTGTTTACTGGGCGTTCTGTCTTCGAAGGTTTGGTATATATTTGGAGTACAGCCACTCTAATAAGTTCGTTCAGCGCATGCGTTCTTCTTGGGTACTGCGCTTGGGCATTGCTCCTAATGAAAACGCTACCCGGGAAAACTGTTTATGGACCGATTACACCAAAAGGCAATGTTCCTGAATACACCGATAATGGATTCTTGCATTATGTAGTCACTATGGTAACACTTGTCATTTTGACTATATGGTTAAAATATAACGGGTATACGCCATCCATTATATACGATCGTTTTGACGAAATTCTTGGAAGTTTATGTATTTTCAGCATTATATTTTGCTTTTTTCTATACGTCAAAGGATTGGTAGCACCATCTTCTACCGACTGTGGGTCGTCCGGAAATTTTATATTCGATTACTACTGGGGCACCGAATTGTACCCGCGCGTTTTTGGTATAGACATAAAGGTTTTTACTAATTGCAGATTTGGAATGACAGTTTGGGCGCTCCTTGTGGCGATTTTTGCTGTTAAGAGCTATGAACTTTATGGTTTCGTTGACAGTATGTTTGTATCTGCATTATTACAACTAGCGTATATAACAAAATTCTTTTGGTGGGAAGCTGGGTACATGCGAACTATCGACATAATGGTTGACCGTGCTGGCTACTACATCTGCTGGGGATGTCTCGTCTTTGTGCCGTCTTTTTATGCATCAGTAAGCTTATATCTGGTCAAAAATCCAGTTCATCTAGGACCTGTACAATCATTGGTTATTTTAGCATGTGGACTGTTCAGTATTTATGTAAATTACGATGCAGATTGGCAGAAACAGGAAGTGCGCGGAGCTGACGGTAATTGCCTGATCTGGGGCAAACGACCCGAAATAATTCGCGCAAAATATAGACTTGAAGATGGACAAGAAAGAGAGAGCATTCTATTAGCTTCCGGATGGTGGGGGCTTTCCCGCCATTTCCATTATATACCAGAAATCATGCTGGCGTTTTGTTGGACAATCCCAGCTCAGTTTTCAAACATTATGCCATACTCCTATCTTATATTTTTAACTGTACTTTTAACACACCGAAGTTTTAGAGATGAAGAGAAGTGTGGATTGAAGTATGGTTCATTTTGGAATCAGTATTGTAACAAAGTTCCTAGTAGAATAGTACCTTATCTATTCTAAATAAGTCGCAGGAGATGGTAACTTTTGTAAAGTATTACTTCAATTTTATGCAGATTTACACTGCAATTTTCATGTTTGTGCAAGTGAGCGGCGTTTTGTATATGAAATGACTGCAAATATATATTGTGCTTTTTGTTCACATAAAAGCAAATTTGTTTTTACTTGATTTAAACAACGTTTTACAACGTATGGGGATGATTTGATATATATTCGCACAATGGCAACGTTTTAAATTCACACTCACAAAGTTTTAGATTGATTTTGTGCAAATTCACGCTCTGACAACCTATTGGTTTGATCTAGTGTAAATTTGTCTCAAGGCAGCGTATTGGATCGATCTGGTGTAGAATTGTACCAAGGCAGCGTATTGGTTAGATCTGGTGAAGAATTTTACCAAGGCAGCGTATTAGTTAGATCTGGTGTAGAATTGTACCAAGGTAGCGTACTGGTTTGATCTGGTGTAGAATTATACCCAGGCAGCGTATTGGTTGGATCTGGTGTACAATTGTACCCAGGCAGCGTATTGGTTGGATCTGGTGTAGAATTGTACCCAGGCAGCGTATTGGTTGGATCTGGTGTAAATCTGTACCTTGACAGTGTATTGGCTGAATTAGGTGTATTGGTGTAATTTCGGATTTTGGCAACATATTGACTTGATTTGGTGCAATTTTAAATATTAAACGATTTGTCTTGGGCAAGACTTACTTCATTTAACAATTTGAGTATTTGATGTTGTAAATGTATTTTATAAAGACAGTATTTTCAAAATTTAACAATTTGTTACAAAGCCATAAAGAACTTGCATTTTTTTAAAATTTCTTTTACAAGTTTTCTGTTCATGCTTTAAACTTCTGGTGATCTATGTCAAACTGGATACTGTAAAAATAAGATAGGATGGGGTCCTAATGCTTTATAACTTAGGGATGGAATTCCATGTAACACGTGTTGCCAAAAGTGATTTGTATTTGTATGTATAACGCGACCACATTGTTAAAATTGACACGATTGCGTTGTAAAGATTTAGCTTTAAAATTTGCTCAAGACTTGTTATTTGTCGAGATATATTCAGTTTACGTCAACTAATTAGCTTTATGTAGATTTGTAAAATGTTAATTTTCTGAATACATATTTTATTTCTCACTATACTCCACAGTTAAACATTGATACATAATACCTCTAAATTTCATAACACTTCGCTTATCGCTACAGTGTTTTAAATCCTGATAAACTAAGTCTCAATCAATTTATTTCCAAACTTGTTTATACATTATGCTAACTGAACAAATGATGGCGATAAATCTAGGTTTTACTGTAATTATTTTTATATACTTTTATGACGCACAATGAAATGTTTTATTTACAAAAGTCAGCATATTGATGTTTTAAAACTATTGATTTATTTATCCGAGAGAATTGTAGTCATGTTGTATGTATCAGAATAAAGTTTTGATGGACGAACTACTTTAAGAAAACGAAGGTTGAGTATGATTGTTGACATCATTCGGAAATCGAAGTTGCAATGTTTGGTCAATATTCACGTTTTCAACGTTAACTTAGATTGATAAAAAGAAGGCAGTCTTCTTATTTACATGAATAACGAAAACTTCCTACTTAGACAAAAAGTAAACCCCCAAAAATATATAAGATGCGCTTTTATACATTTTTATTCTTTGAAGAGAACGAACGTCGGGAAAATAGCAGCGTATACAGGGCTATAAGATTAATGATGCTTCTAAATGTTGATGTCAATTTTTACTATGTTATTATATTTTTACAATTGCTCAGCAGCAACTGCTAAAAAGAAAAAAAAAAACAACGATAATTTCTACAGTCATCTAAGATAGTTTTAAACAAACTACATAAAAAAAACCCTTTATTTTTAATCGATTTTTTGGGGTCTTATAATCTATTGATTTATTTATTATATTTTTGTTCAGATTGGTGCAAGTAGAGTACTCTGATTGGCGGTATATTAATAAATCATTATAGTGTTCGAGTGTACACACTTTGAATGTATCCTAACTACCTTTCACCCCTTTCATTGACCTACATATTTATTGACCTACTTTTCATGGTTAAGTGATTTATTTTCTGGAATTTCATTTTGCTTCAACTGACAAATTGGTGACCAAGACTTGTGGACTTGTAGACTCATGTTTTTGTGTTCGTCATAATCACATTTATTATTATTATTATTATTATTATTATTATTATTACTACTACTACTAAAATTAAAATAATTATTATAGTCATTTTTTATCAATCTCTCTTATTATTATTATTGTCATGTGCAAAATTTTGAATATTTCTCTTTGTAAAAATTCAAAATTCTGCACATGACATTATTATTATTATTATTATTATTATTATTATTATTATTATTATTATGTTTACTTAAATTTAGTTATTCTTTCTTATTGTTTATTTAAAAATTACTGTTGTTTTGTAGTCATTTTCCCACCAGTGGATGCTTTCATTGACGGACATGTTGCCATTGACGTTACTGTCAGTTGTAGAGAATATATTTTTCAGCAAAATCACGGGTCTGTTTTTGCATTTTATTTAAACCTTATATTCGATAATATAAAATGGCTTGCATACTTTTAATTCTTTTAAATGTTGCAGTATTATAATGCTGTGTAATGCTCAATGTTGTTTGTTTGTTTACACTTTTTTATCACTGAAATGATTTTATGATTAAAGTGTTTCATATTACCAAAATTGAACCAGTGTTTTAGTTACAGTATGTTGTCATGACTACAAGAAAGCATATTGGTATCTTTACAGGCATTGAGTTTAAAATTTGATTTTACTAAATAAATAAAGTGTAAATTCGGATTGGTGCAACGCGATACTAATAACCAGATCGGATTTACGTCAAATTTAAAGCCGATTGGTGTAACCGATCCGGGATGGTTTTTTTTTAATTATTTTTTGTTTCTTTTCACTGATACTTTCCAACACCACTCTGTTATGTTTATCATTATTATCAGACGTATCAATCTCCACGTCATCTAAATTTTTTGTTTTAGAATGTTTAAACAGAAAACCCTTATGCCTGTGATGGAAAACGTAAGAATTCATGGACGCTAAATCCTAATCATCCCCTCGACAAGATATATAACAGTATGTATGGCAAGCAAATTGCACAATAATTCGAAAAACCAACATTTACACCGTAAAATCTGGTTTTGTGGTCGTAAAACCTACCTCTACGGTCGTAAAACCAGGTTTTGCGCCAACACGCGTACAACAAAACGTGCACATCTTCCCTATAATGAAACGGGGACATTAAACGATCATAAAGAATGGTATCCCGTATTGCTAACTACACAACACGTGTACACAAAACGCGCATATCTTTCCCATAGTGAAACGGGGACATTTATCAGTCATAAAGAATGGTATCCCGTAATGCTAACTACACAACACGTGTACAACAAAACGTGCATATCTTTCCCATAGTGAAACGGGGACATTTATCAGTCATAAAGAATGGTATCCCGTATTGCTAACTACACAACACGTGTACAACAAAACGCGCATATCTTTCCCATAGCGAAACGGGGACATTTATCAGTCATAAAGAATGGTATCCCGTATTGCTAACTACACAACACGTGTACAACAAAACGCGCATATCTTTCCCATAGTGAAACGGGGACATTTATCAGTCATAAAGAATGGTATCCCGTAATGCTAACTACACAACACGTGTTCAACAAAACGCGCATATCTTTCCCATAGTGAAACGGGGACATTTATCAGTCATAAAGAATGGTATCCCGTATTGCTAACTACACAACACGTGTACAACAAAACGCGCATATCTTTCCCATAGTGAAACGGGGACATTTATCAGTCATAAAGAATGGTATCCCGTAATGCTAACTACACAACACGTGTTCAACAAAACGTGCATATCTTTACCATAGTAAAACGGGGACATTCATCAGTCATAAAGAATGGTATCCCGTATTGCTAACTACACAACACGTGTACACAAAACGTGCATATCTTTCCCATAGTAAAACGGGGACATTTATCAGTCATAAAGAATGGTATCTCGTATTGCTAACTACACAACACGTGTACACAAAACGTGCATATCTTTCCCATAGTAAAACGGGGACATTCATCAGTCATAAAGAATGGTATCCCGTATTGCTAACTACGCAACACGTGTACACAAAACGTGCATATCTTTCCCATAGTAAAACGGGGAAATTTATCAGTCATAAAGAATGGTATCCCGTATTGCTAACTACACAACACGTGTACAACAAAACGTGCATATCTTTCCCATAGTAAAACGGGGAAATTTATCAGTCATAAAGAATAGTATCCCGTATTGCTAACTACACAACACGTGTACAACAAAACGTGCATATCTTTCCCATAGTAAAACGGGGAAATTTATCAGTCATAAAGAATGGTATCTCGTATTGCTAACTACACAACACGTGTACAACAAAATGTGCATATCTTTACCATAGTAAAACAGGACATTTAACGGAATTCGCTATTGAGATAGTATGGTTTTTTATTTTAACTGGACTTGCAGTGATAGAGTTTGGCTTTCTACCTTGTTTAGAACTTATCTAATTCAAGTATATTAAGTCATTTGTGTTGCGGGATAGCCAGCATGTTTTGTATTGGAGATTGTATGTACAACACTACATACTAATGATGATTCACTGGGGAATCCTAATTTATATACAATCCTGGTAGATCTATACTTAACTAAAGCCTATAATTGTTGAATATTTCCAATACGACTGTAACAAATCAATCTGGGTGAAAAAGAGAATTATTTTATGTAAACATTCGTCGTTAACATTTAAACATGATCTTGCTCATGTAGACAATTCTCAACAATATATATATATATATATATATATATATATATATATATATATATATATATATATATATATATATATATATATATTATCACCGCGTTGAACGCACTCCCGTGACAATCTATGTATGCAGGCCAATGTTCTGTACTATAGTTTGATATATTGTATACAAGGCCTCGCCTGGACCTGTGATTCTGACTACCGGACTTCAATTAAGTCTCAGAGTCTTCTTTACTGATATAAGCACTTGGTTTGACAAATGCTAAACAACTGAAGATTCAGTCAAAACTGTTAAACAGATTTATTTTACTTTCCTAGGGATGGGTCTTGTCAGTATAAAAGCCTGGCTCTTATTTTGTCTGTTGCACAATATAATTATTAATTTAACGTTATTATTTTATAAGACATAAATTCTGACTATCCAAACTATCTAAATCAAATGTTATTATTGATTTTTGGTGAATGGTAGATTTAACCAAATATATTGCAATTATCTTTGTGATATATATTATATATATAACATCCTAGTACCTACATGTGCACCTTTGATCTTGTGTTGTATTATAAAGCCCCAGGCATATTGTCTCCTTAATCGCAGCTGTCACGAAATATTCAACTTTGTAAAATTGTTCAGATGACAGCTGGTACGTACATATTAAGTTTAGTGTCACGTTATTTTCAGTCATCAACGATATCCAAATCAAAAAGCGTTGTATATCATTATAACGTGACAAACGTTACTTAAAGGAACATTTTTTTTTGAGGGGGGGATTTTTGATATCCAAAAACCGCACATATCTCATGGTAAAAAGACGATTAAAGTTTTAAATACTAGTATTAAATATTATATAATTAGTAGTGTAGGAAGAACAGTTAGTAAGATCGTGTTGAAAAGTAACTTAACAGCTGGATATGCAATTAATTCACGAATTATAATTATCTCATATGGTTCACATGTATACAAAAACAATTCTTGTAATGTCTAGTCAAGGTATGTAAAATAGTTATTTTAGGGCGACTTTGACAAAAATATTTGTTAAAAATAGATTACGTGTAGTGTTAACGTGATATTCAACACCTGAACGTGCCTTTAAAATTACTTACGACGCTGTGAGTTTGTTTCCAGGTTTTCAGGCTAAATATGTTGAGGTTTTTAACAACAGGGGCGAAAGCGTGTCATCAACACATTATATGCTAGGAAATATTCAATCTATGGATTGAATTAAAATGTGTTGGAACCCCTCATTGTGTTGAACCCTTTTTCCAAGCCTAAAAAGGATTATTATAATTTTGAAAACAAATGTAGAAGGACATGTGAATAAGGTTCAAATTACAGAATAATTCATTATGGATTCTAGACTGTATACAAGGGTTGTTCGATTTGTAATGTGTATTGTACAATATCTCAAAAGCATTCGACTCATATAGTAAAATGAATATTACTCCCCTTAAGCTTCAAAGTATTCTCCGCGGTTTGGAATACGTAATTTCAATCTGTGTAACGATTTCTGAAATTCACGACGGTACGCTGATTTAGGTGGTGTGGCAAGACGGCAACCTTCTCCGACTTTAAAAATTGTTTCACGAGCTCAGTATGTGATGGAGCATTATCATGAAGTAGACGAACATGTCACAGGGCGTCGTTTAAGATAATGTTTCTCGAGATTTTTTTAACATGCAATAAAGAACCTTTTTTGTTCTTATGCTTCTTCTGGTAACAACATGCCTTCGACCGTGTTTAGTTAACTGTATTTTGTATCAAATTTATGTTTTGTCACCAGTAATTATGGTTGCAAATTGTCTATGATTGGATTTGGGAAACATTTTGAGCAATTGCTTAGCGGTTTGAACTCGTGCTCGTTTTTGGTCCTCTGTCAATATATACAAGATCCATCTAGTGCACAGATTTCTTCCGTACTTTCGAAATACGCTTCAGAAAGAAAAACACATATGATAGCGATATTCCAACAGCTTTGGCAATACCACGAATTGATATCTATCGTCGCTTTCAATTATTTTCCTGACTTTTAAGAAATTTGCCTTGCCTGTTACAATTAAGGGTCTACCAGATTTTTCTGCATCTTTGACAGACTCTGCTCTTTGCCAATCAGAAATTTCTTTTATCACCTACGAACTATCTCATAAGATACCTTATCATGCAGGTATCTGTTTCTTCAATATTTTTACAACAGTGGTCAACGACTGGCTCTATTGAAATCCATAATTGTTGTAACCAAGTGCCGAGTGATGATAACCCATGTCTGTAGTATAACCTTAGCTATGTTCTCTAATAGAGACAGCACTTATATATATATATGTTAACATGTATTTTTAGAAAAAAAATTACATTTTGCAAAAATGCTGTTATATTCTTATTTTCTTTTTTTTCTTTCTAAAAAATAAGTATCAAGGAATTAGCACAGTTGTCATGTTATGATTTCGAGCATTTTATCTGATAAAATTTCAAAATTTATCATATGACTGTTCTACCGAAGAAGAAACGGAAACGAAACATTATTTTAATGCACCTATATGACTAAAGGCATTTTTTTTTTGCCTTTTTTAAAACCAGAAAACGGTTCGAAAATAACCGGAATTTCAGGAGAAATGCTAATTTAGAATTATTATTCTCTTTTTTTATTTCACCGGGAGATTTTGTTTATCCTATTACGATGTTTAATATGTTATAAAAGTTATACTTTCTGTTGGCATGTAGTAACTAAATGTCATAAATTTTATTCTCATGCCACATCATAACTTTAAGAAGTTTTAAAAAGTACAGGAGTCGACAATATCTACGAAGAATAACAGTGACATTAATATTTTGTCATATGAATGGGATCATATCTTAAATGGGTGCCTCGGCGGCTAATGGGTCTAAAGCGCGAGCTTACAGAACACAGTGCCTCTCACCGACTAGGTGTGAATCCCACTCAGATAGAACCTTGTTTAAGAAAGTCTGTCAGTTAGGTTGTTGAAAGTCGGTGGTTAATCCGGGCACTCAGGTTTTTCCACCATCCCAGAACTGACTGCCTCGGTGTCAGTTAAAGAATCTTGAGTTGAGCGTAAAACATAATTAATCCAAACAAATTCATTTCTATCTTTAAATAAAGAAATAAGAACTTTTTAAAAGTTATTATTACAATTAAGATTTAAAGATTTGTTGCTATTTACTATGTAAAGTTTAAGTTTTCTTCCGAGTTATTTTCCTCGGTTCAATTATATTTATCTTTTAACTTTATCTGTAAAAACTGCAAACTAATCGCACTGTTAAATGTGTTGGCCGATGACTGTCACTTTATTTAATGTTGGGACAGTAATAAAATTTGATACCAACAATTTTGTATTGTGTGGTTTTATCAGAAATACTATATGTTACTTTAGCGAATGGATAAGGAAGAAGACTATGACAAAATAATAGTACCTATAAATTTTTGATATTGGAGACTGTAAAATTATTTTTGTTTACCTACTAGTGTCAACATAAATATTTATATCCTAGGAAATTTACATTATACAATCTACATTATGTTCTAAACGCTTCATAAGACAAATATAACACCCTGTACCCAAGTAATACTTTCTCAACATTCTTTTCTTCTTCTTCTTCTTTTTTTTAAAGATATTCTTTATTAGTTTCGTAGTGTTTTAAATACTCTATTTTAACTAAAATTACATAAAAAAAAAATTAAATTATACCCTTAACCACCCACTCCCTTTACAACTGCAAAATTAAATAAGCTTTTGCAATGTTATACTAAACAGAAAAAACATGCTTAGGGTTGATCGGAATTTTCCTCAATTGGACAATAAGTAAATAGCCATATAACGAAATAGGCTAGCTGAGAAAAAGAATTTAGTACTTCAAAAAATTGCTGAGATGCAAGTCGTGTTAAAGAAGACAATGTTCCAAAATATTGTTGAGAGGCAAGCTGTGAAAAAGTAGACAATGTTCCAAAATGTTGAGAGGCAAGCTGTGAAAAAGTAGAACAATATTGGCAAGCCGTGAAAAAGTAGTCAATGTTCTAAATATTGTTGAATAAGTAGCTGTGAAAAAAGTAGACAATGTTACAAAATATTGTTGAGAGGCAAGCTATGAAAAAGTAGACAATGTTACAAAATATTGTTGAGAGGCAAGCTGTCAAAAAGTAGACAATGTTACAAAATATTGTTGAGAGGCAAGCTATGAAAAAGTAGACAATGTTACAAAATATTGTTGAGAGGCAAGCTGTCAAAAAGTAGACAATGTTACAAAATATTGTTAAGAAGCAAGCTGTGAAAAAGTAGACAATGTTACAAAATATTGTTGAGAGGCAAGCTGTCAAAAAGTAGACAGTGTTACAAAATATTGTTGTGAGGCTAGCTGTAAAAAAGTAGACAATGTTACAAAATATTGTTGAGAGGCAAGCTGTGAAAAAGTAGAACAATATTGGCAAGCCGTGAAAAAATAGACAATGTTACAAAATATTGTTGAGAGGCAAGCTATGAAAAAGTAGACAATGTTACAAAATATTGTTAAGAAGCAAGCTGTGAAAAAGTAGACAATGTTACAAAATATTGTTGAGAGGCAAGCTATGAAAAAGTAGACAATGTTACAAAATATTGTTAAGAAGCAAGCTGTGAAAAAGTAGACAATGTTACAAAATATTGTTGAGAGGCAAGCTGTCAAAAAGTAGACAGTGTTACAAAATATTGTTGAGAGGCTAGCTGTAAAAAAGTAGACAATGTTACAAAATATTGTTGAGAGGCAAGCTGTCAAAAAGTAGACAATGTTACAAAATATTGTTGAGAGGCTAGCTGTAAAAAAGTAGACAATGTTACAAAATATTGTTGAGAGGCAAGCTATGAAAAAGTAGACAATGTTACAAAATATTGTTGAGAGGCAAGCTGTAAAAAGTGGACAATGTTACAAAATATTGTTAAGAAGCAAGCTGTGAAAAAGTAGACAATGTTACAAAATATTGTTGAGAGGCAAGCTGTCAAAAAGTAGACAGTGTTACAAAATATTGTTGAGAGGCTAGCTGTAAAAAAGTGGACAATGTTACAAAATATTGTTGAGAGGCAAGCTGTGAAAAAGTAGACAATGTTACAAAATATTATTGAGAGGCTAGATGTGAAAAAGTAGAAAATGTTACAAAATATTGTTGAGAGGCTCGCTGTGAAAAAGTAGACAATATTACAAAATATTATTGAGAGGCTAGATGTGAAAAAGTAGAAAATGTTACAAAATATTGTTGAGAGGCTCGCTATGAAAAAGTAGACAATATTACAAAATATTATTGAGAGGCTAGATGTGAAAAAGTAGAAAATGTTACAAAATATTGTTGAAAGGCTCGCTGTGAAAAAGTAGACAATGTTACAAAATATTATTGAGAGGCTAGATGTGAAAAAGTAGACAATGTTACTGAATATGTTTTTGAAAAGATAGCTGTGAAAAAGTAGACAGTGTTACAAAATTTTGTTGAGTTGCAAGCTGTTAAAAAGTAGAACAATATTGGCAAGCCGTGAAAAAATAGACAATATAAAAAAAATATTGTTGAGTGCCAAGCCTTGAAAAAGTAGACAATGTTAAAAATATTAAATGAGAGGCTTTTTTTTGTGAAAAAGTTGATGCTTTAGAGTATGCATAATAAATTACTCAGCACGTTTCTAAAAGTCTTTTTACAATCGCCGTTCTCATAATGTGTTCCTAAAAAATCCAACTAATCCAGACTTTGTCTTATTTCCGCGGAAAAGCTTTAGAAGAGATATTTCGTTACTTAATTAAAAAGAATAGAATTAAAGTATATATATATATATATATATATATATATATATATATATATATATATATATATATATATATATATATATATATATATCGTTAAATAGAAAAGAGAGTCTAGCACCCAGAGGTTCTATCTGAGTCGTAATGTGTTGATATAGGCAGGTTTGAACAAATGTTACTCGACTGAAGCATGTTTCAACATTAAAGTACATGGCTAATATTTGAACCATAACAATAAATATAATGTAATTACGCGGAATAGGATATTATATAAACTACCGCCTCATTTCATACTGATTTCAGTTGGAAAATTCACGTACTAGGAAGTGTTCTGTCTCAAATCATTCCATCAATTCTTATTTACACGACGAGGATCGTCCAGGGGAACGTGATAACTAGTCATACTAATACACATTATAGATTTTATATTTATTATTATATGTATGTAGTTTTTAACCATCTGTTTTTCTTCATGATACTGAACAAGGAACTGTTAAAACGTTTTAACAAAGGATATAACCCCACAAGAGATTTCAACCCCTATTAAGGCTACATAAATGATTCAGCCAACGGCTCCTTAGTGAGATACATCCGATAATGCCAATGAGTTGTACGATTTTGTTACCATAGAAACCATTTCCAGCTATCAATAATATAAAAGAGAAAGATAATGTTTTAGTACTGACACTAAAGAATGTTTTAAATCAATGGATTTTGTCCTATAATTAAAACAACGCTGGTTGTTCTCCGTATAATGCCTGATTAGGTTTGTAAAAACCATTAACCATATTGCTTTATTTCATTGTGTGTCAAGTCACAGTGCCAAACAGTAAAATGTAAAAATTCAATAGTGTTTGGAATAAAGTGAATCATTACAAAAACATATACACTTTGTATGATTCTGTTGACCCGTCAGTGACTTTGTTGTCTTAGAAACAAATTACGTCGCACATATATATATATATATACAGTGAAACTTGTGAAAACCGGACCTGGATAAACTTTTTAAAAAATTTTTCTTTTTTTACTAGCGCTTTCATCCCTTATGGGACTTTTCAAGAATGTGTGTGTGTGTGTGTGTGTGTGTGTGTGTGTGTGTGTGTGTGTGCGCTCTCCAGCTGCTTATGCTATTGACCTCATTGTCAATGCCATAATAAAACACTTAATATCTCCCAGGTAACCATAGCAAATCCGTCATGCGTTTATTGTAATACAAATATTGTAAATGAATACAATATTACTTAAACGATACGGCCAAAAAAAAAAAAAAAATCATATTATTCATTTAATAAAATAAATAACTGAATGTCTTGCAAACTAAGTAAATAATTCAATTTTTAATTTGTCTATTTTAAACGGTTGTGGAAAATCCGAATTAGGAAACCATAGTTTAACTGGAGATTCTGTTATACATTATTGTTTTTTGTCCAGTTTAAATAAGGATTTTATTTAAAGTTAATTCTTGTTTAATATATAGCGTACTTAAATTAATTTATTGAGAATTAAAAAGTATCTAGGGGAAAAAATAAAGAAAGAAATGTAATTAAAATGACAAATTGATATGGCTAATTTTATACATTGGCGTAACAACTTCACTATTACTTAAAAAGTGTCTCGTGCCCAAGTGGTCAAGGCCGTTTTTTTTTTTTAAAGATCTTAGGTTAGAACCCCACCCTGGCTGCTTTGTATTTCCTTGATCAGGACGTTCACGGTCCAATCTAATAAAGAAACTGGTAGGGGGAAAAGTAATGGTCAGGGGTACCATTTGCCGTTTGTCGCGATAACACAAATTCGTTACTAATGTTAGGCAATCATTATAAAGTCAAATGCCGATCTGTGTATTCAAATCCTTTGTCGTAAGTTTTGTTCTATCCGCAGATAGAGTTTAGGTTTACACGTTTATAAGCGTATTCCAACCAATAGTGATAAAATGGAGATAACTCTTATATTCTATTGGAATGTAGACCGAGGGACGGCTAGTCCGAAAATCTGACGGTCTATCTCCAATCGTGCAGTAGACCGCCAAGGCAAAAAAATTGAAAAGGATAAATCTAAAGACCGTAGAAATCTCGGTCTAAGGGACGGCATGGAATTTTGGTTTCTAGTAATAACTGCAAAATGTTCAAGACGACGCCATCGTGCGACAACTGCATATACCAATTGTACACCTCACGCCTTTTTAAGGGGAAACAGTTACATGTATTTTATTTATTGATTGATTGATATTTTTGGTAGAATTTAACTTTACTACATTGCACATCATGAATAGACGGTATATTTTTGCTTGCATACAAACATAAGTAACTTCACAATGATTTTAAGTGAGTATATGTCTGTATTTCCTATCGGCACAAATAGATGTAAAAATTAAGATGTGACTATAAAAGCCATCTCTAAAATTAGAATGTAATTGGTTGATAAAATTACCTAGTAATGGTTGTCATAACAACCAAAAACACGAAACAAAATTCACCTTTACAAACAAGACAAAATTAAATATATACCGGGATCACTGATTATAAACTCAGTTCTTTATACCGAGATCACTGATTATACACTCAGTTCTTATACCGAGATCACTGATTATACACTCAGTTCTTATACCGAGATCACTGATTATACACTCAGTTCTTTATACCGAGATCACTGATTATACACTCAGTTCTTTATATCGAGATCACTGATTATACACTCAGCTCTTTATACCGAGATCACTGATTATACACTCAGTTCTTTATACCAAGATCTCTGATTATACACTCAGTTCTTTATATCGAGATCACTGATTATACACTAAGTTCTTTATACCGAGATCACTCATTATACACTCAGTTCTTTATACCGAGATCACTCATTTTACACTCAGTTCTTTATATCGAGATCACTCATTATACACTCAGTTCTTTATATCGAGATCATTGATTATACACACAGTTCTTTATATCGAAATCACTGATTATAAACTCAGTTCTTTATACCAAGATGACTCATTATACACTCAGTTCTTTATACCGAGATCACTAATTTTACACTCAGTTCTTTATATCGAGATCACTCATTATAAACTCAGTTCTTTATACCGAGATCATTGATTATACACACAGTTCTTTATACCGATATTTCTGATTATACACTCAGTTCATTATACCGAGATCACTGATTATACACTCAGTTCTTTATGCCGAGATCACTGATTATACACTCAGTTCTTTATACCGAGATAACTCATTATACACTCAGTTCTTTATATCGAGATCACTGATTATACACTCAGTTCTTTATATCGAGATCACTGATTATACACTCAGTTCTTTATATCGAGATCACTGATTATACACTCAGTTCTTTATACCGAGATCACTGATTATACACTCAGTTCTTTATATCGAGATCACTGATTATACACTCAGTTCTTTATATCGAGATCACTCATTATACACTCAGTTCTTTATATCGAGATCACTGATTATACACTCAGTTCTTTATACCGAGATCACTGATTATACACTCAGTTCTTTATATCGAGATCACTGATTATACACTCAGTTCTTTATATCGAGATCACTGATTATACAATCAGTTCTTTATATCGAGATCACTGATTATACAATCAGTTCTTTATATCGAGATCACTGATTATACACTCAGTTCTTTATATCGAGATCACTGATTATACACTCAGTTCTTCATATCGAGATCACTGATTATACACTCAGTTCTTCATATCGAGATCACTGATTAAACACTCAGTTCTTTATATCGAGATCACTGATTATACACTCAGTTCTTTATATCGAGATCACTGATTATACACTCAAGTCTTTATATCGAGATCACTGATTATACACTCAGTTCTTTATATCGAGATCACTAATTATACATTCAGTTCTTTATATCGAGATCACTCATTATACACTCAAGTCTTTATATCGAGATCACTCATTATACACTCAGTTCTTTATATTGAGATCACTCATTATACACTCAGTTCTTTATACCGAGATAACTCATTATACACTCAGTTCTTTATATCGAGATCACTGATTATACACTCAGTTCTTTATATCGAGATCACTGATTATACACTCAGTTCTTTATATCGAGATCACTGATTATACACTCAGTTCTTTATATCGAGATCACTCATTATACACTCAGTTCTTTATATGGAGATCACTGATTATACACTCAGTTCTTTATATCGAGATCACTGATTATACTTTCAGTTCTTTATATCGAGATCACTGATTATACACTCAGTTCTGATACGGAGATCACTGATTATACACTGGGTTGTTAATATCTGGGAAGCGGGATGTCACTTTTGGTGTTAAGTTGTGACTACCACTCCTGTGGTAGATCATTCTCTGATCAACTTGATGTCATTAATTTTAGTGAAAACTTTTCCATGTCAAAATTACCCACTAAGAGTCGAGTTTTTCTTTCACTTATATCAAGGGGATATTAAAGGATAGGATGGTAAAGGAAACCGGAGTTCCACGAATAATGTTCTTGTTGCTTTGTCGAAATTCGTTATACGAACAATGTTCTTGTTGTTATGGCGAAATTCTGGCACACAAACAATGTTCTTGTTGTTATGGCGAAATTCGTTACACGAACAATGTTCTTGTTGTTATGGCGAAATTCCTGCACACAAACAATGTTCTTGTTGTTATGGCGAAATTCCGGCATACGAACAATGTTCTTGTTGTTATGGCGAAATTCCGGCACACGAACAATGTTCTTGTTGTTATGGCAAAATTCCGGCACACCAACAATATTCTTGTTGTTATGACGAAATTTCGGCACACGAACAATGTTCTTTTTGTTATGGTGAAATATCGGCACACGAACAATATTCTTGTTGTTATGGCGAAATTCCGGCACACAAACAATGTTCATGTTGTTATGGCGAAATTCCGACACACAAACAATGTTCTTGTTGTTATGGCGAAATTCCGACACACGAACAATGTTCTTGTTGTTATGGCGAAATTCCGGCACACGATCAATGTTCTCGTTGTTATGAGGAAATTCGTAACACGAACAATGTTCTTGTTGTTATGGCGAAATTCCGGCACGCAAACAATATTCTTGTTGTTATGGCGAAATTCCGGCACACGATCAATTTTCTTGCTTTTATGGCGTAATTTAGGCACACAAACAATGTTCTTGTTGTTATGAGGAAATTTGTAACACGAACAATGTTCTTGTTGTTATGGCGAAATTTCGTCACACGAACAATGTTTTTGTTGTTATGGCGAAATTCCGACTTACGAACAATGTTCTTGTTGTTATGGCGAAATTCCGGCACACGAACAATATTCTTGTTGTTATGGTGAAATTTCGGCACACGAACAATGTTCTTGTTGTTATGGTGAAAAGTCGGCACACGAACAATATTCTTGTTGTTATGGCGAAATTCCGACACATAAACAATGTTCTTGTTGTTATGGCGAAATTCCGGCACACGTTCAATGTTCTTGTTGTTATGAGGAAATTCGTAACACGAACAATGTTCTTGTTGTTATGGCAAAATTCCGGCACACAAACAATATTCTTGTTGTTATGGCGAAATTCCGGCACACGATCAATTTTCTTGTTGTTATGGCGTAATTTAGGCACACAAACAATGTTCTTGTTGTTATGAGGAAATTCGTAACACGAACAATGTTCTTGTTGTTATGGCGTAATTTCGTCACACGAACAATGTTCTTGTTGTTATAGCGAAATTCCGACACACGAACAATGTTCTTGTTGTTATGACGAAATTTCGGCACACGATCAATGTTCTTGTTGTTATGAGGAAAAATCGCAACACGAACAATGTTCTTGTTGTTATGGCGAAATTCCGGCACACAAACAATATTTTTGTTGTTATGGCGTTATTCAGGCACACAAACAATGTTCTTGTTGTTATGGCGAAATTTCCGGCACACAAACAATGTTCGTGATGTTATTGCGAAATTCCGGCACACGATCAATGTTCTTTACCCGAGGACATCTTGCCCAAAGACATTCTTTATGACCTTAAAACTAAAAATAATGATATACAATAACATTTTTTATTAAAATGGTTCCAAGATTAACCGAGTAATCTCCCCTTAATTTAATTTGAATTTATTCGATTTACAAAATTCAAACAAGTCACAAAATATATTATGTGGTGACATTAACATTGAATTAAAACTGTTAAAGTTAATAATTTCTGCGAATTAAAAAAAAACACAAGTTGATTATGCAACTAAATTTCCAATAACGTCACAGTAAAACCAACGCCATACAAAACCGACAAAACATAGATTAAAAGCTTGTTATAAATACACTAACTTTTTTTTATTTCTATCTAATATTTAAAGTATATATGTAAACATATTCTCATATTTGTCATTTAAATGTCGCATCGTAATGCAATTTATGAACGAACATATTCGATATTTAAAATTTAGAAGTCGCTTTCATCTGAAGACGAATCTGTTATTGGCGATCTCGATCTGTATCTTGATCTGGAAAAATCGTAGTGTGGAGAAAATCTATCTCTGTACATATCCTGGTTACGTGACCTTGACCTGAACGAACCCCCACGCCAATACCGCCTGTATCGGCTATTTGACCGTGTCCTTGCCCTTCGTTGGAAAACCTTGTCTTCGTTTGAATAACTGGAACTTACAGAAGATGCACTACTTTCTCTACTCCTTGATCGACTTGGAGTGCGTTCTGTACACATTGACGACGGCCTACACAGACATCGGTCTTCTGAATGAGCGAAACACTTTTGGGCATATCGACAATGGAAATATTCTGGAGGACACTTGCAGGAGGAATTTCGACATTCACATCGAGAAACTGACCTCGAAACTGACCTACAATTACACCGAAAAGAAGTATTGTGGAAACATCCAGCGCCGTTTCTTTGCTTGCAAAACCTGCATCGTGAATGGGATCTACACTTGCATATATTTCCTTCGATACAGCGACATCTAGATGAAGATCTACCATCTCTATCGTAAGAGTAATTACGTAGTAGCATCGGTCTACGTAGCGGTCCTATCCCAACGGTTCCACATCTACATGGTGATATTGAACTGCATCGACACAGTGACCTGGACCTTCCTTTGCAACATTTCTTTGTTGTTTGATATCGACATTCAGACACTGATCTTGACGTTTTGCGGAAGCGTTTTCTGGAGTTCTCTCTTGAACTCCCCCAGCTTCTTTCTGAGCTGCTGGCTGAACCAGAATCTGAATAAATCAAGCTTCCTTCATAACTGCTGACTGAACCATAATCTGAATAAATCAAGCTTTCTTCAGAACTAGTTCTGCTCCGTGATATACTTAGATAAGGAGAAATCTTCCAACGGTGAATACGCCTTCTCTCTCTGCTTCTTCCTCTGCTTTGCCTAATTCTTCTCCGAGGACTTTGACTTTGTCTTCTAAAGCTTGATCTCATGATAAGCACAGTGTATAATATTAATCTCCAAATTTTCAGATTTTATTATATTTTCAGATACTGTAAGATAATATAAATATTGATATATAGATTTGATATATAGATTACTAAGAAAACTAGACAGATTACTAAGAAAAACATACGATTATTTTTAATAAACTACTATATACTGTTGTGTGGTAGACAAGTATTCAATAATTTTGTAGAAGACTCTACTCTACGATTATTGTACTATACGATTGTTTTGAGTTGACTATTATACGATAGTTTTGAAGTATACTACTATACGATTATGTATTAGAAAACTATACTTTTTGTACTATAAGACTGATGTGTTAAAGACCACTTAATGATTTTTGTAAACGTTTAAACGATTGCTATGTAGTATACTACATGTATTGAACGACTGTTGTACTATACGATTGTTGTACTAGACACTAGTCTCAATCCATAATTGTTTGTCCTATACGATTGTTGTACTAGACACTATTCTCAATCCATAATTGTTTGTCCTATACGATTGTTGTACTAGACACTAGTCTCAATTCATAATTGTTTGTCCTATACGATTGTTGTACTAGACACTAGTCTCAATTCATAATTGTTTGTCCTATACGATTGTTGTACTAGACACTAGTCTCAATCCATAATTGTTTGTCCTATACGATTGTTGTACTAGACACTAGTCTCAATTCATAATTGTTTGTCCTATACGATTGTTGTACTAGACACTAGTCTCAATTCATAATTGTTTGTCCTATACGATTGTTGTACTAGACACTAGTCTCAATTCATAATTGTTTGTCCTATACGATTGTTGTACTAGACACTAGTCTCAATTAATAATTGTTTGTCTTATACGATTGTTGTACTAGACACTAGTCTCAATCCATAATTGTTTGTCCTATACGATTGTTGTACTAGACACTAGTCTCAATCCATAATTGTTTGTCCTATACGATTGTTGTACTAGACACTAGTCTCAATTCATAATTGTTTGTCCTATACGATTGTTGTACTAGACACTAGTCTCAATTCATAATTGTTTGTCTTATACGATTGTTGTACTAGACACTAGTCTCAATTCATAATTGTTTGTCCTATACGATTGTTGTACTAGACACTAGTCTCAATTCATAATTGTTTGTCCTATACGATTGTTGTACTAGACACTAGTCTCAATTCATAATTGTTTGTCCTATACGATTGTTGTACTAGACACTAGTCTCAATTCATAATTGTTTGTCTTATACGATTGTTGTACTAGACACTAGTCTCAATTCATAATTGTTTGTCCTATACGATTGTTGTACTAGACACTAGTCTCAATTCATAATTGTTTGTCCTATACGATTGTTGTACTAGACACTAGTCTCAATTCATAATTGTTTGTCCTATACGATTGTTGTACTAGACACTAGTCTCAATCCATAATTGTTTGTCCTATACGGTTGTTGTACTAGACACTAGTCTCAATCCATAATTGTTTGTCCTATACGGTTGTTGTACTAGACACTAGTCTCAATTCATAATTGTTTGTCTTAAACATATTTAAACAAAATCATTCAAAAATTCATGTATATAAAATTTACTGACCTAATTGGGAATAATTACCAAAAAGTTGCTTTAATTCTGTATGTATGATAAATTTGTAATGTTTTCAACATGATATCAAATTCACAACGTCTAAAATATCCCTTATGTACCTTCCTAGTTTACCATATATTAGAAATACCTGCTAAATTTTGCTGTGCCAAATGTGCACATTTCGGAAAATCATTCCTCATCAGTGACACTAGCGGCCGAAAATTAATGTTTGATATATAAAAAACATACGCCAAACAGTTGAAAAATAATGAATCTAAAGTTCCAAAATTATATAATTCCAAATCTAACTAAGGAATGATTTGCATGAGCGAACAGACCTTAGTTTTGAATAAATTTCAAAAATTAAGACGACTGAAAATTTTGCTAAATGGTATATTTTCTGACAGCACAAAGTACTGCCTACTGAGTTATGGATACCCTCGGGGAGTTTTACTCCACCAGCAGCGGTACCCGCTCAGGGGTACTAAATATATAACAAATACCTGCTAAATTTTGATGTGCCATATGTGCACATTTCGGAAAATCATTCCTCATCAGTGACACTAGCGGCCGAAAATTAATGTTTGATATATAAAAAACATAAGCCAAACAGTTGAAAAAAATTGAATTCAAAGTTCCAAAAATATATGAATCCAAATCCAGCTAAGGAATGCTTTGCATGAGCGAACAGACCTTAGTTTTGAATATATTTCAAAAATATAAGATATGTTGCCATGATGTTAATATTCATGATGATCACCCCTTGAAAACTCCGAGCAACAATGAACACCTAATTGTTAACTTATGACTCGTTACTACATTTTTCATTGAAAAATCAAAAATCAAAACTTTTTAAACTATATCTATTGCATCTTTGAACATCAATTTCTTTTTTCATATTTCTTTTAAATTTAACAGTATGTATTAAGGAAATGTGATTTGCATATTAATTCATTTGACCTTTATTAACCTTAAAATACCCTGATGTAATCTTGGGTGAGACCCAATCGGATCATCGAAGTAATTAAATTTCAGTTTTTTTTTCCAAAATCTACTCTATGCACAGAAGTCAGAGAAGATTTTTTAATTAAAAAATAGAATTTGGTTAGGTCAATGTATTTTAATTCAATGTTACTGTTATTTTTATGAGAAAAGTTTTAAATAAAAGAAATATTAAAAAAAAAAAAAAAAAAAAAAAGACAAATAATTATGGACCAATAGTAGACTAATTAAGTTGTGTACTACATGACTGACTATATTAGTGTTGTACTATACCGGGTTGCTGTATAAGTAAAAAACTATACAATTGTAACATACGATTGTTTTGTATACGAGACGACTGATGTATAGGAGACAAACTTACTAGACAACTATACGATTTTAGTTCTATACGATTGTTTTGTACAATACTACTAAACGACTGATGTATAGAAAGCAGCCGTATAATGTTTTTGTGTCATAGACAACTACAGTCGAACCTGCCTTAAAGGCCACCTCTCTATAAGGGCCATCTGCTTATTAAGGCCAATAAAATTCTATCCCAGTTGCTCTTTATCTATATTATTTAAACTTGTATATAAAGGCCACCTGTCCATAAAGGTCACTTTCATTGATTCTCATGGGTGACTTTATAGACAGGTTTAGCTGTTTAGTTCTATACAATTGTTTTGTGGGACACAAGTGTACGAACATAATTAAAATTTAACTTAATTATGACAAGTTTGAAATCTTAATAATTGTTTATCGTTTAGATGTTAAGTAATTTAAGCAGCCTTTTTAAAAATTACTTTATTCTTATCACATTTGACACTTTTTTATCTTTAGTAACAAAATATTGCCAACAATTACCAGATTTATCTAAGTGAAGGAAGGTGTTAGTTAAGAATTGATTATACATGTAAAACTGGGGTCATTAAACCTAATTTTACGACTTTTTCCAAATTTCACCGAACAGTCTCGAAGCGTTTACGTCTAGTATAATTACTTTGGAAGGTTTGTTTAGCAGTAACAGGGCTTACCATTTTACAATGGATTGAAAATACCATTTTCACAAAGAGAGAGAGAGAGAGAGAGAGAGAGAGAGAGAGAGAGAGAGAGAGAGAGAGAGAGATTTAAAGAGGGCTATCCATTTTATAACTACTTCTAGAGGTTTGTCTCTATAGGCATTGAAAGAAGCTTAGGTAGCGTCAAACCAAAACTTTGATCAAAGTAACTTTGATGAAAGATTTTGATAGTGTTAACTTATGTCTGACATCATTCTAGAGAAAGCATTAGGAAATGTATTACGATGTCATCTGAAAATTAAACATCTGGGTAGCATTTTGCACCATCGATCTGTTAAAAGACCGAAGTATATAAATCAAGTGTGTCGTCTAACTCATATATTAAAAAAATTAATGCATGTGAACATTTTGAAGCGATGAAAAACACACAAAGAGCTTTTAAAATTATGATTCGGTTGTTAGCTACACAGTTTCTCATCATAATTGGCATAAAATAATCAAGATTTAAATTAAATATATTACATACTAAACTCGCAACATGACAACATGTAGGTCGTATTTCGTAATTTTTTTTCTAGATAATAAACAACATAAACATTGTGATTTATCAATGCATCCAACCTTTAAAATCGTTTTTAATTAATGCCGATTTATACGTTAGAAAACCGCTAGTCATTGGCACACGGGATATCTGCATTGTACTAGTGGTGGGCATGTGGATATTCTGGTCCGACGATCTTTTTACACTTAGCACTTCTGAAACAATTATAAATAATAATAAGATTTTTAAAAAGCTTGTAACTACCATATAGTTAATAAGTTTTTAGGCAATTTAGCAAATCTCAAAAAATGCATTTTGTCTAAAGTCAACGATAGTAAGTCTTCCTCCAGACAAATATTATGTCACTCTCTCTTCTCATTTAGGTCATTGTAAATTATGTGAAAAATTATTGTCAATACAAATGTATCAAAACGTGCAAATGAAAATCTTTTCAAGTAAACTGATTTTTTTTATTTATTTTTTTTATATAATGATTAAAATTTCAATTCATTATCATATGAATGTAAAGTGTTAAGATGTACGTTGTACTAAATAAATAACAACATGTAAAAATGTACTTACCTTCTGAGCTCACAGTTCCATCAACGTTGATGCCAATATATAAAATAACTGCGAAATTTCGTTACAATTCTCTTTATATAACAGTTACCTGAAAACGTTTTACCTACGATTTAATTATGTAGGTCAACGTACGAACTACGTATCACTATTTTAGAAACAAGACGGAAGCAAAAGTAAACTTACCCTTTGACCTTTAAAGATTAAATTTAATAAATATTTTCTTTACACATACGGTGTACGTATATTTCCATTAGAGTTAATATGGATTTTTTACAGCCTTTTGATTTTTGTTCTGTATTAGAAACAGCAATTAGATGTCGCTGATATTATGGTCTTGAAATATTATTTGATTGCTCTACTAGAAATGTCATACGTGTTCATATTTCAGAATGTAAAAAAAATCATTATGTAAGACACGCTTTATTCTTTAGTGATTTAATCAATAAAAAAAGTAAATAAACGACAGAACAATACAGTACTAAGTCATTTCTATTTATAGTAACTATTTCATCATCATGTGATAAGTCGGACGTTTTCATGTCGTTTCATCATATGGTATACGTATTGTGTAGATACGTATAAATACAAACAACCGGTTGTGTCGCCCGTTATTCTATGATGAAGTTTTGTCAGGATAAAGTGCAAAGGTAGGTGGATTTATTATTATTATTATTATTATTATTATTATTATTATTATCGTTTATGTTAGAATTATTATAATCATTATGTTATGTTCATTATTTTTTCAATTATTTATCATGTATATCAACAAGATACAAGAAAATTTATTTAATGTCGAATACTAGCTAGTATTTTGACAGAAAACATAAGCTCTGTAGAGCTTGTATTTCGACAAAGATATCTTGCAATCTTTTGAAAAAAAATTATATCATAGAATCATTCAAAGAAAGCATTTTGGCCGATTATGGCCGTTTGTAAAACATCAGTTGCGATTCTGTTGAATTGATAGAATGTGTGAAAGGATATAATGTCGAGGTTGCTATATATAGATATCAAATGTTGTCACTATGTTTTCCTGAAACGTGGTTTTTTTTTCTTATTTTAATTTGAAAGAAATACACCGTTGATCTATCATGTATGTTAATTAATATATGATTTATTTTTTATATTTGTACATGAATATACAATTTGAATTATACAGAATCGTTTTGGTCGTTTTCAGGAGAGCAGGGATGTTTTGTCACTAATTCCCGAGAAAAATTCACCGTGTCTACACAGAATACATACCATATTTACCAATGATGTAACATACAGCACGCAAGCAGTTTGATCATACGACCAGAACTGCTTTAAAACTGTATAGGAATCAAACAGTTGATTTTACAAAGAAATGAATATTGTTAGAAAGACAAGATAGAAAGGAATACTGACAGTGACGTTCAGAAAGGATTTTCATCAAAATATATCTTCAAAATTCTGTACATACAAACATGACAAAATCTTGAATATTAAAAATATCCTGCACATAATGCAAATTTGAATAAATAAAACTGAAACAAATATAAATCAATAAAATATAAGTAAAAAAAAAACGAAGTTAGGGTTTGGACAGCATATCGTAAAAACGTAAATCCGATTATCTTTGAGAGATCTGTCATATGGTCGAAGTAACATAAAGGCGAGTTGAACTTGTATGTTTAATAACGTGTACTGTATGTAGTATCTTGGTGCTAGACACAAAACACATTACCATTTATGTTCTGATTGTGCATGTGACAGGTGGAATGTCATTACAAGTCAGCAACAATAATATCGCTAAAGTAAGCGCGCATGTATAGCGTTAATGCCTTAGTTGCGTTCACCTTACGCGTATTTTGGCTTTGTAACCATTTTAAAAAGGGTTTTTATTGAAACGAATTGTAGCGTGTTTCTTGCAAAGTCGGTACGGCCACTTATTGGTGACTTTTTTAATGAGTTTACCTTTTCACTATAATTGGGGGATTTGTAGACATGTTAAGCAAGTTTTGATTACAAATCAATGTATAACACAATAAGTACAAACTAAGTTTTGCACACGTACCACTGATCCACCAATGTACAGGGTTATACTAATTGTACTTTTGTCACATCAGACTGAACATGTGTAAATTTTTAATACATAAAGCATTTTTAAAATTAAGAGGAGACGAAATTGTATTTGAAATCCATAACTTTTTATGATTTATTCAGTGGTGTTCTTTGTTTCAAAACTATAATCTTACACGAACAACGGAAACTGTCAAAGGTAGGAGAAGTTATGAAATATTTTCCGGTGTCAATGTTCTAATTCAACAGCAAGGTTGAAATATTCCCATCAAAAGAAATATGGGTCACAACCGCTGATATAACTTAGCATTAAGTTGTTTTGAAAAAAAAATCACTTAGTTTTTATGTAACTATTTACTTAAATAAAAGAATTTGTTCAGATAAACATCTGCCTCTATTTATATAATGGCGTTTTTATAATTACTCAAAATTAGCAAATTATTATTTTTTTATTCAAATAATACAAAGGCTGGTATGAATATTTCTAATGATTTTTTATTAACAAGTGGTGGAACCCAGATACAATTTATATCAGCACTATGACAATAACGAAATATAACAAACATTTACAAAGCATTAGTTCTTCTGATGAAGACAAAACTCAATCACTAGATGCAACATCTATGTTACATTATAAAAAGAGATCAAAAATTAAAAAAAAAAACAACAACCAAAAAGTAATTAAAAATAGGATAGTTCTTAACTTATAATAAAACTGAAAAAATCTCAATATCGTACACAATTATAATTCCTGACGTTAATGATGGAATAACACTTGTCTCAAATCTAGCTTCAATGTGTGTGTGTGTGTGTGTGTGTGTGTGTGTGTGTGTGTATGTGTGTGTGTGAACAATTACTTTTTAAATATTTAACCGAACCATCGGATGTGATTAACAATGCACAGAACTCTCGGAATAATAATCTTTACTGCAAAGTTACAAACAAAAATAAGATTTCTAGTGTTTCAACGTACCATGTCTAAAAGCATGCAGGAATATAATCAGAATCCACATAAACCACTCAGAAAACCGTGTGTTAATACCGTTAATTGACGTTAATTTGATGTTGCATGCAAAGTGAAAAAGAAATTAAATTAACAGATACTGAGCACAAACCGTTTTAAGGCATTATGATAAATTACTATAAAGTATAAACTGATGCTTTAGATGGGTACGATTACTAGAAATGAGCTGATTTGTCTATCTATAACAGTTAACAGATCAACTTTAACTTCTACTAAATACTGTTATTGCTTGGGTACACTAACTGTTTGGTTACAAACTCAAACACTAACTGTTTGTATAAACTGATGCTTTAGATGGGCACGATTACTAGAAATGAGCTGATTTGTCTATCTATAACAGTTAACTGACCAACTTTAACTTCTACTAAATACTGTTATTGTTTGGGTACACTAACTGTTTGGTTACAAACTCAACAATGTTTGTATAAACTGATGCTTTAGATGGGCACGATTACTAGAAATGAGCTGATTTGTCTATCTATAACAGTTAACTGACCAACTTTAACTTCTACTAAATACTGTTATTGTTTGGGTACACTAACTGTTTGGTTACAAACTCAACAATGTTTGTTTATAAACCATAAGTAAATATGTGTCTGCATGATAACACAACTAAAACCAAAATTGTCACAAGAGAAACAAAGCATGGTTTTTATATTATGTTAAATAATGCAGCTATAGAGATACACTTTACTATAGTATTTTTTTTGTTCTGGAGGTTTTGCAGATTACCAGATATGATAAGGTGTAGAGGTAATGGTCATGTTGCATATTGGTATACATGATAAGCATGATGGCAATGTATTGCTTGTCATGGTTAGGTAAAGAATTGTAAAACGTAGTCTATGAGTGAATGCGTACCTCATAAATTTTATCTGGATAAATTGTCTATACTAATATCACAGAAATACCCTGAAATAGTAGTTAAACAAAATAAAAATATACAATCAGAACTAAACAATAACACAAGTACAAGTGATCGATGTAACAGGATGATAATAGTTGTAAAAGTTTTCAATTATTGATAAACACTCGCTTTTAAAAACTTATTAAACTTTGTCTGCATTTCATGTATGCAGCATTTTCTATATATGTACGACATACATCAGACACCCACCATCATCAACACTGAGGTAAAATATCCATATTTATATGCTTTATAAACACAGACAACACTAAAATACACTTATATAAATACTATTAACAGATTTTGTTATTTAATGAGAGAACCATTAACCCTTAACTGCCAGTAATAAAATAACATTATATATAGATATCCGCGTTTATTTCTAAAATTAGATCCAGCGACTTTAAAATGTAAAAATTTGGCAATAAATTAATATGAACTGTAATTTAAAAATAAATATAGTGATATGATCTTAACTATTAACTAGTTGGATATAATATGTTGAAATGTTGAAATAATATCAGTTTTTCCATGATTGCTGCAGCTAAATTAAGATAAAATCCAAGTTGTAAGAGTATATATATCTACAGAAAACAGTCATGTTTCCACAAGAAAACAATCACTGTCTTTTAATCCATTTACATGTATACAAAAAGATAACATTTCTGACAATTTCACGACGAAAGTGATTTTTTTTCATGCGCACTGATATACAAAAACTTTCTTCCTGTTATAAAATAAACAGAAACTAACTATCCAAGAAATCACTAATTCAAATCTATAATTTGTCTATAGTTCTGTCTGTTATATAAATAAATAAATTTTCATATAAAAATAATAATTTTTTTTCATTAATCATTTTTTTCCTCACTTGTCTCCTCATTACGTTCTGATTCGTTTTGCTGAGAGTCAGATTTTAATGTCAGTTGCGTACTTTCTAAATTTGGACTGTTCTGGGTGTTCACATTTTCACTTGATTCATTTACATTATCACTAATACTTTGAGTCAACCCATTGTCGTTTTTGTTATTTTCACTTTGTTTATCATCTTTCAGCTGTTCATCCTTTGATTCTGATACTTTATCCTTATCTCCATCGTCTTTCGAACGCTTGTCATGTTTTTCTTCATCCGTTTCCATTTGTTCTGAATTTTCGCTCGTTTTAGCGACGGTGTATTTATGTTCCCGATTTGGATTTTCATATTCAGGCTTTTTCTGTTGTTCTCCAAGTTCTTTCCACTTTCTAAGATTAGCTCTAAAAGAACAAATATGTTGTTGGATTAAAGCATTAAAAATCGACCTTTGCAAATTAATTTTCATTTTTGTCGAGAATTTTGTGTGGAATTTGTTATTATCTTATTTGTTTAAGTCTTGCTGGCGGCAGACATTTCACGCACCCGATGCCACATTCCTCCACAGTTACCGAAATTGTGTAAAGTGAAATATAAGCTTCCAATTTATCACATTGTTTACAAAAGTTAATTATCATATGGATGAAAATTTATGTAATTTTTAATACAGACCATATAAAACAATTAGTTATTAAGAATGTATATACATACGTTGCACCCTCAACCATAGGCTTTGTTTCTGGTAAAATTCTGGCCATCAGCTCGTAGCATGGCAAACAAATACCAACAAGAAATCCAACCTTAAAATAACAAATCAAAAATCACAATTCAATGAAGTAAAACAATGTGTTTTCAGGGCATTAGATACTTAATATATCAAATCGTAAAACATTTAAAATAAATACCGTTTACAAACTGGTCTGTATCTGCTTAAATGTTTTTTTTTTTAGAAAAAAAATAGTAAACAGCGTTTAAGGAAGCAGTAAGCAAACAAAAAGAACTCTATACATATTACTGAACCTTTTGTGACATTATGTTCATTGCCCTTTCTCTGTCCGGCGTTTAATAATCGATGTTTGCATATGCTACCCATCTATAATTGGTTGTTATTTTGTTAATTCTTATTTTTGGCAACAACTGATCACATAGTATAGTCAACTAGTTTGTCTCTAATTTTACTTCAAACAAGTAACTTTTCCCAATATCTTTAAATCAGCTTTAGGAGAAATTAAGAAGTGTTTAATTTAAACCCGAGAGTTGTGGTCACAATACACTTGAAGAGCAACTAATAGCCAATGATCTCCAATATAACATGCACAGTTGTTATTAATTCTTGGGAAAAAACTGTAGAATTATGTAGGAAAAATACCAATTGATACGCAATCAAAGTCAAAAAAATTTACCTCCAAGTGAGGAAGTTCATGTTGCTTCTCACGATCCATCATTGCCATTGGAGTAATACCACGTGACCTTTCTTCGTCACCCTGTAAATTTTAAATACAACTTTTTTTTAATAAAACTTATTATAAATTATGGATCAAATTTAAATAATTAAAAAAAATGTATTAATATATTTGTCTAAAATAAGACTTGTCCCGCAATAAGTTTAAATTAATTTTCTGATAAAAATTATGTAAACACATGTAAGAATTGAACAATTTTTGTCATATCTTTTATATAAAAAGAGACTGTAAATAATTAGTTTAAGGTAAGATTTATGACTTTAAAGAAAAACATTAATTAAAACTCTTATTACAAATGTTCAGACCTGTTGCCAGAATTCTTCCATGATGACATAGACAAGATCCAACTGAATGTCCCACGGTTTATACATAGAACACAGGTCAGCAGCTGTCATGCTATTAGCCATAACTAGACGTCTGAAAGCACACATAATGACAACATAAGCAAACAACATCAATAAGAGGCATAATTACACTTAGCCGAGCATAAAGTGATTAACATGTGCAGTTGAATAACAATTAAAAGCACCCATAATTCTCAAAAACAACATATAAATGAATTTTAACCGTTTTAGAATTCTGAAATCAGGAGTGTGCACATGAGGAGTATAATCACATTACATTGTGCTGTGACATGAAATGGATTCTGATATTCTTTAAATGTATGGACGATTGATTCCAATTAATAAATTTCTAAAACTGATAGATTAAATTTTGAAGCACCGCTCCACAATCCGGGTACACTTTTTATGAAAACTGAAAGTATGAGTACTAACAGGAAATGATTAAAGCTATGTCGTTAATTTGATATGTTTAGTTTATCTTCTGAGTTACAATACGACCAACATGTTAAATAATTATGAAACTTTTCTTTTAGAATTAGACATACAATTTCAACTTGTACGACAAAAACTCTCGTACTGAGACAAGCGCGAAATCGTTTGAGATTTTAGTGAATGCCTACAATAGCTGTTGCGTGAAATGACGTCTCTACACAATTCTTTATTTGACGTGAACGTCAACAACGTCTGTTCCTAAGGGTCTAACTGCCGAAGTACCGTGACGACTTATACGATCTAAAAGTATTAATCCTAAAGACATAGATCAAGATGTTGGAACATCGTTTTAAAAATAAAGAATAAATAAATACGACTTATTTGCTATGTTTATATTGCGAAATTCTCTCCAGCATAGGGTTTTTATCTTAAATATTTCAATGATTTATCATAACACTCTCTGTAACCGGATAAAAATATTTTAGAACTATGGGATGTTTCTATTGTAATCCATATAAGGATACAAATACCAAAGAGTTCAATAAAGGTTTAATATACTAGAAAAGAATCAGAGATAGTAAAATATAAAACAATATTGATTTCAGAGAGACAAGGAAGCTCCTTAAAGCAATAGTTTTCATGCAAAGTTTATTATCTGTGAAATATTCATGACAACACCACTGGGGTTAATGGCAAACAATCCTTTCTTGTGGACCTCAATACCTGTTTATAAAACTCGTCAAATATAAAGTTGACAACTTGAAGTTGGACATCCCATGGTTTTGCGCTTGCGCAAAGATCACATCCTGTTATTGTTATGGCTTGTAGTAAGCGTCTATGAAATAAGCAATGATTGTTTAGCATTTACATAGAGACGGACTATCAATTTCTTTATTACTTGTTTAATCTAGAGTGAGTAAACTTTTGATGCGTTAAGAGTTTCACATACTGTGTACAACGCTCAGAAAGTTGAAAAGAATCGTACGCTGATGTGTAGCTTATTGAAATAGATCTGTGATCTGTAGATATGTACCTTTTTAAAATCATTATCGCAATGCCTTTGCAAACTATCACAGTGTAGTTAATGTTCGTGTTGCTTTTGGATAACTGGTTCAAAAACCATTCTTAGAATTTTAGATGTTTTATTGAAGCTACTATGAAAGACTATTATGACTGTTTTTATTTTATTTATTCATTTACTTAATGTTAAAGTGCAGCAATAATAACTATGGTGTACTCTATTCGTTTATAAAAAGACCATACATTTATACAAAAACTGTCTTGTTGTAATTAACTTCTCCTAATAAGCTATGGACACATTGTTTAAATCTTGAGAAACCGATGAATGCGTATGCACAGTAAGACAAACCTAGCAAAATGGAGTAATATATTAGCTTACCTGTGCTCAGTATCTTCCCACTTAAACTGGTCCTTATCACAAAGTTCTTGAAGTCTAGCTCTGTTACTAAAGAAAAGTGCCAAGTCTGTCGCCAAAATGCAATGCTTGATGTCACTCAATATCTAAGAAAAAATAAAAGTCATAATAATATTAAACAATATTTATTACAGAACTTAACTGTCACATGGTGATTATTTTTTCCCTTGCCGAAATCTCTAAATACATTATGAGAGGATTCTTCGTCTCTTTAAAAATAAAAAGGGTCTGTTCATTTTTCAAAACTTTTTGGGAAAACTTAAACTTGAAACATTGCTAATATTTTGACTTCTTTCTGACCAAAAGTCTGCTTTTATATTTTGTTATTGGATCAACTTTGCAAGTCTTTGTCATTTGATCTCTCAAGTGGATTATGTTGTGAAGTAAAACCTCAAAAAGTTTAAATTCCTTTTTTGTCACATCGTACAAACAAGTATCAACAAAAACTAAAATTGTGTATGAACGTGGAAAAATCGAATAACTTTGAGTGGGTACCGCTGCTGGTTGAGTAAACTCCCCGAGGGTATCTATAACTCTGTAGGCGGTATTTTGTGCCTTCAGAAAGTATACCATTTAGCAAAATTTCTAGCCGTCTTAATTTTTTTTAAATTTAATTGAAAACTAAGGTTTCCTCCCTCATGCAAAGAATTCCTTGGCTTGATTTGAATTCAAATAATTTTGGAACTTTTGAATTATCAATTTTCAAATTCAACAGTTTGGCTTATGTTTTTTATTCATCAAACATTTCAGCCACTAGTGTCGCTGATGGGGAATGATTTTTTAAATATGTGCACATATTGTACATCGAAATTAACAGGTATTTGTGTTATAAATTTACCTTTTTGTATTCTTCTGAGGAAAGGTACTTAAATATATTGTTTCCATCATTCTGTAAGACAAAGTTAAATATCAAAACTTTATTTTCATATATTATTTACAAATTTTTTACAATCAAGTACGTGTTTTGTCTTTTAGAAGTATTTATAAAAAAAAGTGTATATCAGTCTCGTCAAAGTGAATTTTAAACGTCAATTTGGAGTTTGTGGAAACCAACGTCCACGTATGATCTCTGACGTCATATTCCGGAAATCATTAAAGTTTCCAGTTTCAAAAGCAAAATCTGTGTAGTTAACATACAGTAAAACTTCGATCGCTCGAACGTCGTTGCCTCGAATACCCCGGATAACTCGAAGTCATCTGTTGGTCCTGACCAATTTCCTATTTTATTCCTATGTAAATAAACCTCGATGGCTCGAACTTCGTTAACTCGAATACCCCCGCTCGCTCGAACATAAATATTTTTCAAAAGTATTAAGTTAGTAAAAATTCAACTTCTTTCGCTCGAATACAGTTTTTGCCAGAAGGACATGTGGTCCTGGTCATTGTAAACAAAACACAAGCTGAAGCCATATTACAGATTTCATCAAAAGTAATAGAGTGGAACGAAATGATTAATCTAGACATTTACCTCAAATTAATTAATTAATTAATAATTAACCTACTAAAAGAATGTCGGTATGCTCAGTTCTTTAATCTCTTAATCCGATTACGACACACGGAAGTGTTTGATCGCTATTTTTAAAACACCTCAGTCGCTCGTGCCTTATAATTGCACATCAGGATTCTGTAATTTACATGCCCTTGGAATATGTATAGTAATGTGTATTATCGCCCGTGATTAAAACGACCGGTTTTGTTTGTGTTTTGTATTGTTTTTCTTTCAAGTATTACATGTGCAACAAAGAATAAAGTAAGTTTTTTGTATCATCACCTGTTGAAATTAAAATAAAGTGCCATATTCTAACCCCGTAGCCAAATAACATCATACAGCAGATTGCAGGTCAACATGTAATTTGAAATGAATTTTGTATTTTAATTGGGATATGTTATTCTTTTTTATTTATTTATTTTTTTTTAAATATTTTGTGATAAATAATGGATTTTTAATTCGGACTTTTCATAATTTGACCTTTTAGTTTATTTACATGTAAAACAATTTAAAGATTGTTTAACGGTCGGTCAACATGAGAACTTGAACCTCCATTCATATCTCGATGTTCGATCGCTCGAACGCCCCGATGGCTCGAATATTTAGTCGAAGTCCCTTTGACTTCGAGCCATCGAAGTTCTACTGTATATATATATATTATACCGATACCTGAATTTTGGAATGTGTCAATATATTTCTTCGTTATTCATAAATATACCTGTAATATCATAACGGTCTGGTTAAAGTGGTGGTGCTCCATTGTTGAGGTAGAATAAATGGCAGCTAAAGGAGAAGCACTTTTCACCATGAATGCATTTGTCTTTCCTCTGTGATCGAGATCGTGGCACAAACAGGCAACATACAAAGCCAACGTCTGAAGTTTATATACATATAAATAATCAAAATAATATAAAAATAACTGTTGCAAAATAGCAATTATCAAAGTAAATAGCAACACAAATTTATATATAAACAAGACAACAACCTTTATTTGAATGCGTTAAAATAAACGAAAAGAGCTTAAAACTATTTGGACGGACAGTTTAATCATAACAGATGGTCAGCATCCGTCTTTTGTTTATAACCAATGATAACTAACTATATTTGCATGATATTTTTTTCCCGTTGTAAGTTAATTTTTTTTTTAATTTTGAATGTATGCATATCATAATAATGATTAAAATAAAAGCATTATCATATCTTTCATATAATAAGAAGGTATTGAAAAGAAATTATTAATCTTTTGAAACTTTAGATCTGAACGGGTTTGTATCTTGCTTAAACAAACCGAATTTTGTTATTTAGTAAAGAGTTGGCGATGTATTTATTATATATGACATCGTTTACCTCCAATGGTGTGAACATATGATTTGCTGTTTTAACTACTGTAAACATTGCATGCGCCACTGAAAAAGCGTGTGCCCAGTTGTGGTACGGGACGTTGCGGTAGTTTTTCTTCACAGTCAGTGTGAAGTGTACCAAGTCATTTATCTCAAATCTGTAATACAAAAGAATATAAACAACAGTTAATTCAACGTTAATTTAATTTCAGGACAAACAAAATGAATCAAAAATACACAATACATAAATAAATATACATCATCTAAAGTTTATAAATTGATTTACAGTAAAATTAAGTTCTATTGTTCAAATAAAGTGAATTTTTAATTCTCTATATAAATTGTGTCAATAATCAAACTCCATAACTTCTTATGTAAATATAAAATGTACAGAAAAGTGCAAAGCAAAACAAAAACATTTCTAAACATCATTGCCATATCTAATTTCTAAATCCTATATAAATTATGAGTTTTGTATATATATATATATATATATATATATATATATATATATATATATATATATATATATATATATATATATATATATAACAAATACCTGCTGAATTTTGATATGCAATATGTGCACATTTCGGAACATCATTCATCTCAATAATAAATATAGACAAAGCAATCAGAAGATAACTGCTAAATGATTTATTTTATATAGAATTCAAAATTAGAACATGAAAAATTTAACTTTTTGCGTTCAAAGATATAGGAATCAACACATTTCTATTCTATAAAAAATAATAAGGATGAAATTAAGTCACAGGTTAACAACTACTGAAGGAATATACAATTATATGCAATCAATCTTCCACATGTTGATGTCAGTAGTTTAAAGCGTATAATACGCCGCAATATGTCCATGTCAGAACTTAAATGTTATTAACCCCTCACACCTTTTTTTCGGACCATCATAAGTTCTAGTCTCAGCTAAAAACACAAAAGTGCACCCTTATAAACATTCTTACTTCTACTTAATTGTCTAAAAATAGATAGATATGCTTCAGTAGACAGAGAAAACATGAAGTGCACACATCCTGTATTTATTTCACTCATTTGCGACACACGTGGATTGTTTTAATAGTAAAACTAAATTCTATTTCTCAATACAAGTGCATTTTTCAATTATCTATCAAAATACTATAGTGTCAATAATCGAACTTTATAACGTTACGTAAATATATAATGTAAATAGGACAGCAAAAGAAAAATATTTAATAACATCATCATAACTTATTTCTAATTCCTATATAAATTGTGGCTTCCAAACTATGAGTTTTGTAACAAAATAATACATATAGTATATCAATCAGAAGGTTACTGCTTACTGTTTCATTTTATATAGAATTCGAAATTAGAACATGACAATATAACTTTTTGCGTTCCAGGAAACAAACCAGTTCTATGCTATAAAAAATAATAAAGATGAGATTAAGTCACAGGTTGACAACTTTTGAAGGAATGTACAATTATGTACAATCAAACACTATTTTTCATTTACAAAATTATGCTAGCAAATTGTTGAATGCAAATGACAATTGAAGAATATTTTTTATCTTGAACATGTTGATGTTGTCAATATTAAAAGCGTATTATATGCAACAATATGTCCATTCGGAACTTAATGTTATTAACCCCTCACACCTTTTTTGGACCATCATAAGTTCTAGTCACAGCTACAAACAGAAAAGTGCACCCTTATAAAGATTCTAACTTTTTACCTACCTAATGGTCTAAAAATAGATAGATAGATAGATAGATAGATAGATAGGCTTTAGTAAACAGAGAAAACATGAAGTGCACGCACCCTGGCTCTATTTCATTCATATACGATACACATGTATAATCGTCAGATATTTTCAACAGTATGATATGATGTCTGATGATGACTAACAAATAATATAAAATTACTAGAAAACTACAGAGAGAGAGAGAGAGAGAGAGAGAGAGAGAGAGAGAGCACAGAAAATGTTTATAGTACCTCATAATTTAAAAATAAAACTATGTCTAACAGTAGCAGGTGATGGTTAATTTTAATCAAATCTAACTATTATGAAGCACACATTATTTTTTTTCAAAAAGTGCATGCAGTTTTTTACAGTAAGTATAAATCAGTTAAATCTGATCAATAGTTTTAGTTCTTTAAAGTACACTTATTAATATCAGTTACACCGTAATTCACTTCTTCAAACAAGTTTGACGTTGTTGAAATTAGTCAAACTGTTCCTTCTGAAAATGTTTTATCAGCTGAAATTGGTTTTGCTTTATATTAATATGCCTATCAATATTTTCATTGCATCCACTTTTTTGGCAAAACGCATGTTTGCAATACTATAAAGTGAAAATGAGAAAAAGACAAATTATTATAGATGCAAAAAAATGACGGAAGACTGGGGATAATTTCGCTAAAGAAAATTGAATATACACAAATAAATGGAAAACGGTGAAAGAATAATTATACCGTGTTATCAAGATGAAAAGAACATGTTATTGGAATTAAATACCTTTTCTCATTTTCTCCTTGACTGTAAAAAGCAATTTATTTTATTTAAAACATTAGTGTCAAAATATAAAATAAAACTATCAAAACGAATCACTCAGAGCGAATCACTTGTGACGATACATTAGTCAAACAGAAACAACTGATATTTAAAAGATAATATTTGCAACGTTTGATATCTCAGTTATAAATATATCATATGCCCATTGAATGAAAAGTTCCCTTGAAAATATGAATGGTGTGATAAGACAGACAACAATTGTTTTTGGGAATTACATAAAAGTTTAAGTTCTTTTTTCTCTTTCTTTGGTCAAATATTTGTATTTTCAAGGAATATTAACAACGGCATTAGTTGGGACTATAAAACACACATCACGACAAGTTTGAGCATAATCACATGCATCTAATACTAACACCTCAAGCATCCAAAACATTCATCCTAAACCTGTGTATACTTACAACAACTTTTCTGAGCTTTATAAAAATAGTATTATATCAATGCTATACTGATATCAATACACAAAACAACAAACAATACACAATTGCTGCGGTAAAACCAAGAAGTATTTTTGCAAATATCGCCGTTAGAATAAAACTGCTATTCAGGAACCAACAAAAATTGCACTTTTCCGTCCCATCAAGATGGCGACCTCTACATAGCAGACCTCTATTCAGCTTTTGATAAGTATGTATAAATGAAATTGGCCTTTTTCCGAATAGGTAGACCCTAACAAAACAGAACCTGTCCGATAACTAACAAATTTCACTATGTAATATGTAAGTAATGGGAAATCTTACGCATAAGACGTCTTAAAACAAAAAAATCTCGTTGTCAACGATTGAATTTTCAGATGTGCAACTCAGTGACAATACAATAGAAGAAATAAATGTAGCACACTTTAGTGAAAAGTGTAAATATATTACCTTGTTGTTGAGAAGATGTCTTTCATCATATGGAGAACATACATTGGTTTCTCGTCATTTTCAACTGCCCAAGGTGAGAAATCATATCTGTAGCGGATTGAAGTGACATAATTAATGACATAACAAAAGTAAACAAAATAAATTTGTGTTTTGTATTATTTATTTATTTATAAATATATAACACAAAAACATGTTAAATTTTGATGTGCCATATTTGCACATTTCGGAAAATCATTCCTAAATCGTTGAGAAATTTTATATATTTATATTTGTATTAACATAACTTCAAACTAATTACATCAAAACGGATACAATGTCACTGGGTTAATATAACTAATACTTATCTATTTTTGTATTTTATCATATAGGGCCACCTGGAATGCATATTAGACAGACAACTACCTGGATACGTTATAAATTACTACTCGTATAAAAATTCAACTATTCAGGTGGATAAACCTTTACTGTCATAAAGCCGGCAAAATAAGGAGGTTCTATTGTATGAACATGATAAAATATAAAAACTGTTTACTGTTAAGAAGCACAAGTTTTTCAAAGTTACAAGTTACAAATTTCAATCCAATTTTTTTTTTTAACAAACAGGGCTTTTAAGTGGCTTTCACAAACGTGGTGTGTTTTTATTTTACAAACGAATCGCTTTCTGCTACTTGAAACTAAAAGAAATCTTACTGTAATAATTCTGGAATGTTCTGAGGCATCTGCATTTTGAGTAGATATTCTGCTTCCTCTGGGCTACATTGACTATGGTAAGAAAGCACATCCATGGCAACTTTGTATTTTTGTTCTGATCGGCGAATTTTATCATATAGCTAAGTTAAAAACAAATATATAGTAGAAACATATTGCTATACATTACAAACTGCAGTTGAACGAACACAAATCCGACTAAGCTAGCCGACTAGCTGACACGAGCTCTAAAGGTCAATGAAATGAAATAAAGTTACATAGGAAATATTTAACAAAATATACTTGTATAATTTTGATGTGCCATATTCACATTTTGAAAAATCATTCCTCATCAGTAACACCAGAGGCCAAAAAATTGATATTTCAAAAAAGTCATTTTTTGCTCAAATACGTGTTTAATGTACAAATGCTATAATGCAGTTTAAAAAGTATCGACTTTTAAAAGAAGACTTTGTTATTATAGTGCAGTTTAAAATTCTTTAATAAATTAACTAGTTTTCAGAATTTTACAATAATACATCATCAACAAGAAAAAGATTAAAATAAATCACATTATCAAATTTAATAATGCTTACAAAACATGAACAATTCAAAACAAATGACAATTAACAAACTTTATCAAAGCATTTACATCTTTAATATGGACCTCAATAGCTGTCCTTTGCCAAATGTTGTAAAACGGTGCTACATCATTTCAGTTATCAATACTGAAACATTTTTTATTTTAGCAAACCGTAATTTTAGCCTTTACTCTACATTGAAGGCCATTTCTAGAAATCATCATAATTAGCCAAAGTCATAACCGTTACATAGAGTCTTTTTAAACATTGGACTTATTTTCAAAAATGTGCCCTTTAACCATGGCTGTACATATCTTAACAGCATGACTTTTACGACCTTATTAAAGGCATTAAATGCGAATCAAAATTCAAAATTTTGAATGTAACACAAACAGGTTTAAAAATGTAACGACATGGTTAAAAGGCATGGTATCAAAGGCAACAAAGAATACAAAGTTCTGACGTACAATACAACATCCTGTTACAACAAAGAATTTTGAATTTTGTTACCAAATGACCTACTTCCTGTCACTTTGGAGACACTACAAATTACGTGAAAGCCTTTAACTTAGGGCATTCGTCCTTTTCCAAATTTTGGTAAATTTTATTTATTGTTGTTCAACTGAATATTTTAACTACTGATAAAACAATTCAGTTAAAGGTCCCTTTTTACTGAATATTTTGAAAACAGAGATATTGTCATTTTAAATGGTACCTTTGCGTGATGTAAGGCAAGTCCACAATATATTCCGAATGTTTCAAATGATTCTTCATCTGCTTTTGTAAATATTCCTTCCAGCTTGTTAACCATTTGCACAACACCAATTATACTAGTAATAATAAGAAGCTGAATAAGACCAGTGTCCGAGATATAAAAACTGAATAAGCTGAAGGTTATCTACTTTTAAAAAACTTTACTGGTATTCAAACACTTTAATACATGAAATCAACTCAACATATAATTATAAAAAAAACACTGCGGTAGCTCAGTTGGTAGAGTCTCGCTCCGTAAGTAGAAGGTCGTGGGTTTGAGCCCCGGCCGGGTCTGACCCAAAACTTTAAAGTGGGTAGTGACTGTTCTTTCGCCAAGCACTCGGCATTACGAAATAAAAGTCACGGTTCTTTCGGATGGGAACTTAAAATAAACGAGTCCCGTGACATGGCAGGCATGACACGATAAAGAACCTTGATGTATAATGCCATCAGCGAAACGCAGAAGGCAAATTTCTGCACATTCGCCTATAGCTGGCGACGTCTCGATATAAGTGAAATATTCTTGACTGGGACGTTAAACACCATTAATCAACTAAACTCTATAATTATAAAAAGTAAAGATCAATTTGCCCGGACGACAACTAAACTCTATAATTATAAAAAGTAAAGATCAATTTGCCCGGACGACAACTAAAACACATATTATTATGCTTAGAATTTATTAACCTAAAGGAAAACCTACATTTTCATTGAAAAAGAAGATTCTTAGTTAGGTTTAAAAGATAAAATGACAAAATATTAATGAAATTTATAAAAAATATTAACATTGATTCATCTTATAACCTGCAGTAGGGTTAAAAAATATGGAATTAAAACTTACCTGCCCCTTATATAAATTGGCATGCATAGCAAAGTTTGTGTTCTATATCCTGTTTGTAGGTCAACATTTCTGAAAAAGATAAAAAACAATATCAGCAGTCATAGCAACAATCAACATGTAACTAAAGCTAAAGAAATACGAAACAAAATACAAAATATAGTTTACCTAAAACATTTTGATTTCTTTAGGAAAAGCATATGTTCAAAAAATATGTTTTAATAAAATATTGAATAAAAAAATAAAAGCCGCAGTAATTAAATCCTTTAATATAAATTCAACCAGAGATCTAAAACTTAAAATTAATGATCTGTTACGTTCGATTTGAACAACCTTTTGTTTACCTCGGGATTTTTCGTATGGTAAAACCTATCAGATTCTTACGCTTCCGGAGCACCCGGTCTCGCTTTCTAAAAACATGTTCACGTGTATAGCTAAATTGGCCAGTTTTCAAATTTGTTTTTGGGGATTATGATTTGGACATGGACTGGTATGTTTGTGTTTTTTATCCATTAATAACCTTAACAAAGAATCAAATATGAAATATTTACCTGTTGAATCTATCATCCATGTATGCGTCAGGAATATTGAGAATGTGACCCGTAGATGCTACGTGACCAGCGACACCTTTGTCCATAGGAAACCTTTAAAGTGATTTAATATGATTTTAGTAGTGCGTTATTTAATGAATTGTTTACAAAAGGTTTAGCTATAGTTTCGTAATTTAAACATTAATTATCAAAATATCAGTGAAATCCAACTGTTGCAATACAATATAAGGTATAGATAGCCACTTTCAAACAACTCAAAGCAATGATAAAGAGGGATTATAAATTTTACTCCCGACCTATAGCCACCACCACCCCCCAGACACACACACAGTTTACAAAACCAGCGGTCGATAAACATGCATATGTCTCAGTAAGAGATAAGCCTTATTTGAACATTTAAACAATACACACATATTACATAAATACCTGATTTCTTTCTGTGGAATATTTTCATCAACTTTACCCGTATCAAATATCCGGGCATATAATTCCCGTGTTTTCGTATCAACCAGAAATAAAGAAGCGCGGTCTGCATTGACTAACTTTTTAGCATAATTCTGTGAAAAAAAAATATATGACTTGAATTATGATTTATTTCATATTTAAGACACAGTTTTAAATCAACTATAGTTTATACTTCATTATGTACTTAGTTTATTGTGTCTAAAGCATAATTGTTTATTTTTAAAATCAGAAATTATTCATAAATTCAAAAATATTTTTGTTTATATGTTCTTAAAGTGCGTTATTTAAAACATTCAACTTTCATTTATATGTATTTTAAATAAGGTAATTAAACAATTTCTAACAATTTCATATAAATCTTTTAAAAGGTTTTATGTATAACATACCATAATTTTCATTATCACAGTGTCCATGCTAACAATGTCTTGAAATATTGATCTGAAATTTAAGAAAGTGTAAATATGAAATGATGTCACGAAACATTACATCATTGCATTGTAAAAAGACACCAAAGAACTATTTTTTGCTTAAAATCAATAAGATTAGTATATGTAATATTATGTCTCGATTTCTCAGATTTTATAAATACGTGATATAAACTAGTTAAAATAAAACAAGCATTTTAATAAAAAAAAACTGTGTCTCATATTTAAAAAAGTGAAATAATATACAGTCTAACATACATCAGACTGTTTAATTCAACAAGACAATATTTTATTTCCCATTATCCGTCTGTATATGTAAATATTTTGGATAGAAATATTGTTTGAGACATAGTTATCTCCCTTTATACGCAAACATGTTTCCAGACATTTTAAATAAAGCAAATAACATTTTATACATCAAATATTTTTGTGAACAACTTTTTGAAGTCTAGTTTTGGTAGCTTACAAAACTCAATTTTCTTTAAACATGCTTATAATAATCAAATTTTGTGTTACTTCCAATGTTGAAATAAAAGATATATTGTAACTGATAAATACCCATGTAATTTTTTCAAAGTGCAAATCGGTATGAAACTCAATATTTTATTTTTTCCATCATTCAATCTATGTATCAAGAAATAAATTTTTTATCACGTGCAGTTAGTTCCAAGAGTATTCTGTATACCAAATATAAACAGTCGCTTTGGCAATTATGAAACGGCTTTAAGACCATCGAAATTTCAGTGCGCTAAAGTACCAGGTATGAAAAAATCCCCATTTATATAAACCCAAAAAGAACCGAACCCGGAATATATTGAGTAATTTTACAAATTTTACAGATAGACAAATATATGTAAAATAACATTTTCATCTTATAGGATATACATGTCAGTCATCCTTTTGTTTAACACATTCTATTTTTGTACCTTACTTTGTAACTGTTAATAAAAACTCGTTTAATTTCCTTTGTTTCATCATACTGTTATACATCTAAAATATTAAACACTTTTGTTTAAAACAAGTAACAGATACATTTCTTGTTTATGGTTAATATTTCATAAACACAAACTTTAACATATTCCGATCATATTGCATTATTATTATTAAGATTCTTTGATAAAAAATCCATCATTGACTGATATTTATGTTTATCACCTAATATTGCCATTTCTTGATACTGTAATATTCTAATTCCTTAAAGTGTAACATTGAAGAATTAGAAACAATTATTAACATATTAACTGTTTTTATTGCAACAAATAAAAAACAACCGATCCTTAACTTTTTTGTTATAAAAATGCATTAACTAATATCTATAAATAGAAATAAACAAGACAATAAGGTATAAATAAGCATATACCTAGATTAATTTTAATCAACATTAAGATTATTTCAACTTTAATTATTTTATTATTATTATTATTTTCGGTTTGTTGTTTTGTGTTTATAGTTAAATAGGCTACTGAAACTTCTTTGAATAAATGACTTAATCTTAAAATGTTTTGCTTTTTGTACATCAACATTAGTGATTACTTTAGTGATAAGGAATGAATTTCCGAAATGTGGACATATGGCTCATCAATTTAACACAGGTATTTATGTTAAACATTTAATTCTATTTAAAACAAACAATCTTTTACATCAATATCAAGAAATAAATAACGACAAGTCTGAAAATCATTAATTTATATAGTTTGAATAAAAGAAAGGGATATATATTTCTATTCTAAATATTAAAATATCAGTAACTAAAAATTAGTATTTGCTGAGCAATTATCGGAAGTGGTCCATGTTTCAAAATGAATTAATTTAAATAGATGTTCTAAGTATGGAACTTATTCATGCAATAGATAACAATCAACTGAATAAGTAAAATATGAATCGCTCACATATATGAGTGCTAATTTCATAATATATAATTATATATATATATAATAAAATAATAAATGAAAGTTTATAACGGACAAGACAACCTAAGAAGTTTAATATAGATAGACAACATTAAATAAACAGGCAAAAAACACGAATGGCCAATACTACATCAAACATAAATGGATCAATTGATACCTCTAACGATTGTACGGCTAAATTTCCCCAAAATGTGATATTTGTTGATATCTAGTAAATAAAAAGACCAATGAATATAAATTGTTTATGAATACTCTACAAAAACATTAACTAGTCATCAGTAACATTAGAGAGTCACCAAACTACTCTATCTAAGAAATAAATACTAACTAAAAACGTAAAATAACACGTAACAAATCAAGGATTTATTACAATGAAAAGAAAATTCCGTTTTTATTTACATTCTCTCGTTGAAACAGCTCAACTCGAACAGCATGATTCCATACCATAAACAAAATAATCGAGAAATATTCCAATTTAATGGAAATTGTATTTTCGTAAACAAAACAATACTAACTCTATAATTTAAATTAAACCTTGTCATCAATTTTGTAATATCATACTTTAAAGGTATGTTGTTTTCTTAATACAACAGTTGGGTATTTCAACGAGATAATGAAACTTTTTTATATTTGAATTTGCCTTTTGTTTACCTCAACATATTCCACACACATATTTGCCCATGCTAATAACGATGCTGCGACCTACAACACAACACACAACATTAAAATAATAAAAATGCCAATGAAATTCGGGAAAATTGATAGTTTAATTATCGGGAATAGTCTCTCATTCTATTGGACTTTTTATGATTACTTTAAGTCTCTTCGTACTAAACGTTCTTACTTAAAGTTTTTAACTTGAGAAACACATATAAACAAGCTGAATTTTTCAAAACATTTTTATTCATTTGTTAAGGTATAAAACATTGAGATTTTTATGAAAAATATTTATATATTCAAATTTGTTAAAATATTGAATCAGCTGTAATCAGAATTATAATTACAAGAAAACAAATTCAAAGAAAAATATATTTAAAAAAACACATTTTCAATAAAGCAAATGGCTCAAATATACACATGTATATAAAAAAACTAAAACAATTTTCCCAAAACATGCAGACTTAAGCTGTACAATATCAAACAAAACATCAAAGAAAGAATCATGTATATTATTTGTCGTTCGTCGTCGATAGGTTTACTTAATTATATAACATTCTGTCTGCCAGTTGCATTAAACAATATATGCGTTGATGAAATATGGACAAGCATATACCTAGCAAATTCTTGATATAGTGAGATGGGCGTGATTGTAATATTTTCAGTGTAATATTTTTCAAGAACAAATAATTTCAAATCTTTATAGAGTTTTGTGCAGTTAAAAAAATCGGCCATTGACCGTGTGGTCTGAAGCTTCGGATTACGGATCACATCGCTTCTGGCCGCTTAAACCCGAAATAGAGCAGATTCTAGCGTTTGCTTTCGTCATTCTGTATCGAAAACAGACCGAGTCGATGTAAGTAATATAATCTTGATTGAGCCAAAATTGTCATTACTGTATTCCACTCTAGATTATAAATGACGTGTTACCATATTTACTTTGGAATCTCTTTTTTAACCGAATGAATGATTTCGATTTTTAAAGGCAAATATGATAAAGAACTTATGTGTTAATTACGTCAAATCGTTATATCTCTTATTCTTATTTTTCCATTAAGCCTGTCCAATAACGAACTGTCACTTATGTGACTATTTCGTAGTTAGCTACTAAACACTGCTAGCTAATCTCGGCATATAACAGTTTGCAAACACAAAACTAAATAATAAGCGTTTAATACCTTTTCTTAACACCAATGTATTGTATATATAAACTACAAGCCAGACAGAAAAGCTTATTTAAGATATAGTAAAATTAGCCTGGGCAATTATACATGTAATTAAAATGTATATGAATTCATTCGAAATTTATTCAGAGCATATGTAATCAAAGCACTCAAAGCATTAACAAATACTTTCGTAAATCTCGTAAAACATTCGAGAAAAACGAAAATAATCGATAATAAGTATTAACATATATAAATACGAGATCATTTTTGTATATTTGTTGCGATTATTTAATCGAGTATGCTTTTGGGATCTGTAAAAACACTGAAAACCAATTTATTAGAAACTACATTTATACTAGCACAAGTTGTAAGTAAATTAAACACATTTATTTTATCTGATGGTTTGACTACAAGACTTTACCATTGTTGATAATTCAACCAAAAATGATCTAAATGGTTTTTGCATTTAGAAAACTTTTTACCTGATCGTAAATTTGATTTTAATCACGGCATGGTGCAGGTAATTACCAATGATATCACATAAAATCAATACTGATAGACAGATATCCAGCTGTGTGATTGACTTTATCTATGAATGACGTGTGTTATCATTTGCTTGTAAAAAGATCTATGATCGATATAGACACTGTTTGTTAAAGAATCAGAAATCAATACATGACCGGTAAAACCAGTGATAACTCTGTTACTTCAACTAATAAACACTATAAAGCATACCTCTTCATCTTCAGTACAAAATGGTATATTTCCATAATTTCTGTAGATTTCTAAAACTCCTGATAATATTTCAAAACATTTATTACAATAAATTAGTTTATAATATTTTTGTTTTTAGCTGTGATTAGAGTTTTCGTTGAAATACAATTTTGATGAAAATTATTAGAACTACAGTTTCATTAAGTATAAATAGCACCGTAGGAGGGATTATTTATTAATTCTGAATTAAAAGATAAGGTCCAATATGGACAACTTTACACTGTCTACATCTATTTAAACATTTTGAATCATACATTTGTAATATTAAGAACAAATATGTTTATAATATTCATAAAACCAAATGCAATAGCATTATGTTTAACTTCTAGGCATCCTTATAGCCATTTCAGTTGTATTTGTGTTATTAAATATGCATATTATAAAGTTTAACCATTTTCAAGTTGACATAAGCTTTACCCCCAAGAATGCAAATCTTAAATAAAACACATAATGCTTCTTACCTAAAATTCCATTATTTCCATATAATATCGGTATGGCTATCACAGACTGTGCTTTTTCTCCTGCCGACTCCAAGACCTTCAGGAAACCTCGCATCCTAAAACATTATTTTAAAAATTAGAACACAAGTAGTAAAATGAGCTAATAAGTCAATGGCGGATGACCTCGACTTGACATACAACCTACCCATTGAAAGCATATATATATATATATATATATATATATATATATATAAACCTTAAACGAATAATCTTAAATCACCCTTTATACATGGTGTACGTTAGCCAAGAATGCAAAATCCTGATATGCATTCTTTCTTTTAAACAATTCAGTTATTTTACTAATGCAAAAGGGAAATCCTATTGATAACTAAATGAAACATGGTTATGAAAACAACCGATGTAAATAAAATTATTTTACGGTCTTTTGTCGATTTTAACTACCAACTTCTTGACTACAAGAGCAGATACATTTAAGATTAAGATATTTTTCATTGACTATTCAGATGTTTGTTAATATAAACAACACAAGATACTTATTTAGATAGATAGAACGTACACCGTGTACATCACTTGTCCTAATTGTTTCTTTTGTGTAGGCAACATAAGCAGGTACTGTTGATCCGGGCTCTATTCTTCCAATACACTGTCGGGGTCCGCTTATGTCCTAAAACAAAGATACAAGTCTTTTTAGCTCCTTTTGAAATTCAAATACAATTAGCAAAATTCCGAAGTTTTTTATGTAATAGCAAAACCTTCTTAGTTTAAAAAGATAGCATTAGTGTTGTAGAATCAGAAAAAACAATATTAATATAGGTCCAATCCAGTGTCTATCCATTTAAATTTACATCAGTTAAATCCAAGATATAAAATAAAACAAACATACCAGTCCTTGTCTAAATCACAATCCCAAAAACAAAGTAAAACTTTGAAAATTTGCAAAATTAGTTATACACGTGAACTTCCATCAAGGAAGTTAGGCCGGGTGCTCCGGAAGGGTGAACACCTCCTATATAATATAATGTGACATTTAGTCAATCAAATTCCATTGGTCATGAACAGCATTTACCTTAAATATAGCATAAGTAAAGACGAAAGAATTATTAATAGGATATTTCTAACCGGCTTGTATATTATGTAAAATAGTGAATGTATTCCATAAGGTGGTCAGTTAGTGTTATATATACTACCTTATCATATGATGTCTATGTTTTCAAAATGGGTTAAATACTGAAATATATCTGACCTGTTAGGGTTTGTCGATATTCTTCATACATACATTTAAAATGTTACGTTTCTCGTTTTTAAAGCAGTTTTGCGTTCTTGTCTGACAAGTTTGGTTTATCGCCAAACGATTAAAAAACACACACACAAAACCAACCCACTTGCTACTCACCCTGATGTACTGGAACTGTGACAATGTAACTGCAAAAAAATATATAGATGTTTGAGGAACAGACTTACTGGTCAGTAAAATATCAATGATTCTCTCAATGACTTGTAATCGGAAATTCCATTTATTAAATGTAATATGATTTATGAAGCGATTTTAGTATAACTGTTTTCAATTAGCACGACTGTGAACCGTTCAAGCTGGATCCATGAACGAACAGAATTAATGATTAGTGATGCAAAATGTAAATTGACGTAAAAATTTATACCAAATGTTAATATCAGTTACTGTTAATTTTTTTTTCTTTTTTTTTTCTTTCTTTTCTTTCTTTTTTTTTTTTTTTTTTTTTGGGGGGGGGGGGTAGTGTTGTGGGGGTAGAATTTACAAATGCATATAGAAAAAAGAAATATATTACCAAAAACTTATTACTACAAGTCCGCATTAAAGTTGGGTACAATTTTTCCTCTATGACTTAAAACATCATGTTTTATCTTTATCAAAGAATCTATAAGAAGATTATTAGTTTGTCCGTGCATCTTGTCCATTACAAACGTTAACATAGAACCATATGTTCACTTTGTCACTTATGCCACGTTTATGACAGGAACCTTCTACCCTACCGTGAAAAACCTTCAAATATGTAACAAATCACTTCATCAACCTGACGTTTTTAGCTTTTGGAAGAAAAGGAATAAAATAATGTTCTATACCTGATTTTGGTCATCAATAAGATAAAGATTGTGGCCATCTGCATACACAGCTGAAATTTAAAAAAATGAAATTTAAATCAATATACCATTAATATAGTGTAACTTGTCAAACGTAATGAATGTTGTATCAGTAAGTGTCATTTAGGCCATAGTTAAAAGACGGCATTACACACACACACACACACACACACACACACACACACACACACTTCTTTGGACCTAAGGAATAATGAATAATGTTTAATTTTATTTTTTTCGAATTATAGAGGCTTTTAAAATTAAAACTATACCAATGGATACAATATTCCTATTATTTTTATTTCCTGTCTGAATACGGGGGAATGATTGAATCATTTGTGCTGAGTTTAATATCATTTATGGCGTTGTGCTGTATCTGGTGGTTCTGACAATTACGAAGCTCGTGTTACTTAAATATTATAACCCTTTGTTTGTTTATGATGCAGTTAATTAATATAACTAACATTTATTATAAATATATATCACAAATATAAGGCTAGTCCAATGTATATAACCGAAATACAAAGAGAATAGGCATCATATTGTTGTGAAAATGTTATTAAAACTACGTATTTTGATTGCAAACTGTCGTAATAATGTTGATGTGACTGATATCATTGACATACCACAGTATACAGGCTTAACCTTCCATAATATTATATAATTTGACATGTAGTCTTATATACAAATAACTGATACGTCAAAAAGGCGGAAAACCTTTAAAACTAAAACTTGAAAAAAGGTTAAGATATGGGTTTTGGTATTTAATTACACACCTTATAACACGAATAGTAAGTTATAAGAACTCTACGTTCTTCAGATTTGTAAGGCTATAGAAATCAATAAAATACGGGTATTGATAAATTGTTTAAGCATTACGTAAGAACTTGTTCAAACAAAGCACTTTACAAACTCTCGGTCATGTAAATACAATTAACCGCAGTTTCGTAAGAAGTGTTTTACTTTCAATCCATTACATGTAATTTTACACCTGTTTTGATGACGTCAAAGTTAGATGGGTCATTTAACTTACAATCAGCGGCACAGTTGGCGAGTTCTGTAAGTGCCTGAGCTTTGTTGGTCTGCTGACTTATGTCTCTCGTCAGTTCGTGAAGTACCCTCCATTTGTTTGATTGTACACTCGACTACAAAATTAATTAAATAAAAGTGTTGGTCACCACACGTCTAAAATAAATTTGCACAGCTGTTAAAAATTTAAATGACATAATTTTACAAGACATTTCTTTACTTTGGTACAAGTCATGTACCTTTAGAGTCGTATATTGGTTGAATGACTAATATTTTATGTAAAGGTTTGAATATTGAAGGTTTCCAAATATGTTCCAATGAAAAATGATAAAAAGACTAGTTCGTCACACTATACAGGCAGCATTATATCTGATTCATGTTTTGTATGGTCATTTACTTTGTATCGGGTGGCAAAACGGCAAGAAAAAAATTGAGTCTTTGCAGTTCACAGCCTAAAAACACTTGCTAACATTAAATATAAACTTAAGAGAGAAACATTTCAGATATTTTAACAAATTGTATCCCCTGAAGGACACTTAGAAATTAAATTTAATCTGAAGGTCAAATGTTGTATATAAATATTAGCAAGTTTACATAACATAATTAATTACTTCCTGTTATGTATTCAACTTTACCCTTGTCAGAATTTGTTAAATATTAACTATGTTCAAGTTTAAACAATATTGATAGAACAGTGTACTCAGCATAGCGTAAAAAAAACTTTACCCATTCGAACAACACAACGTATTAGTAGTTTATGCATATCAAGTTCGTTTTATTATACCGTACAGCGGTAAAATTTTAGCGGGGTGCTAATTTTGGCGTATTTTGGCGGTTAGTTCAAAATCGCCAAAAATTAGAGAAAATTTAGTGATTAATGTTTCACCATAGTATAGTCTGAGTTCTGTAAGTACCCAACCATGAATTTAAGTAATGAGTAGTTTTTCCACGATTAGTACTCATCTGCAGTTTTTAAATGTTTTATTGTTTTTAGAGCTACACACACATTTCTAACTTTTGATAATGAGTATTTAAAAAGTTTTTAAAACCAAAACAAATTTTATCAAATGAGGATAGTGCTTTACATATGGAACAAAGGTAGTCACAAGTATATACAGACATTTCAAATCGCCAAAATCAATACGCCAAAATTTACAACTGACTTTTTCATCAAAATCGCCAAAATTTAAGACCGTCAAAATAACCCGCTATACGGTATGTCACAACATATGTGTCAGATTATCAGCGGTATTCCAAGTTAAAGACTATTATTCAATAACAGAAAAGTCATGAGTGGTAATAAAGATCCTTCCAAAACAAGAACAATATACCCAAACAAGGATTCATTGGCAAATAGACGAGATGAGAAATTGTTCCGCTAAGTTAAAACCGGGTGCAACTTTCTAAAACAGAACTAGAAGTCATGTTGCCTATCTGACGCCATCAACAAAGAAATAATCACCTATGCAAAAATCCTCATAATGATTAATCGCACACGATTGTTCATGTTAAACTTGAAATGTCAGAAGTGGATCCCCTCAATATGCAGGATGGCTTCGAGTGATTTGAGTAAAGTTTAGAGCTTCTTCACAATCCTCATAATGAATAATCGCACACGATTGTTCATGTTAATCTTGAAATGTCAGAAATGGATCCCCTCAATATGCAGGATGGCTTCGAGTGATTTGAGTAAAGTTTAGAGCTTCTTCACATTATATAATGAGAACCCAGAGAACCTCTTATACATATAATGACGGGTAATAAACATGGATTTAGCAATAAGGACCTGCTAGATTCTATATCACTATATGTATCTAATGAAGCAGATGACAGTTACAAATCAAGAACACGAAAAGAAATTCAACCGAGATGTTTTGCTTTTTCACGACTATGCTCCTGTGCACAAGTAAAGGTATGCTGAAGGCAACGACATACTGGGAATGGTCAACTGCTGAGATATATACTAGTTTTATGATTTTTTGACCTTCTATTAGATCTATTTCAGTATTACTATTATCTTACAGATGACAGATAGCCTGAGTGGTCTTTGGTGTTTATCTGTGACATTGTGGCCAATTGTTTGTAGTTAAGACTGTAACGCTGTTCGTGAACGCATACGTACTGCAAAATTGACATATCCAGACTGAACTCGTATAAATATAACCAAACTCTACTTACCCGCCATTTACTTCTTTTTTCTCTCTGTATTTCACCTAAAAAAATGTAAAAATGTTAAATTTAAATTGTAGTATATGTATCTGTATTTCAACTAAAAACAGTGTAAAAATGTTAAATTTAAATGTAGTATACATATTTTTTTCTTTTTTTTTTTATCTATTCTATAATTATTTTGAATTGGCATTCATTGTAAGTAACAGTAAATATTTATCTGTTTTAGATATGTTAATGAAGTTGACGTAAAATAAATACACTATTTATAGACTATTCATTTGAAGACATGCTTAGTAAGTGTCCATCTAAACTCCGGTAAATAAATGATGCTGAGCTGTTTGTTAAATTTTTGCATATAACAGATCCCTTGTTTTTTCAGTGGTTGGAGTCTATATCTAGATTAACCAAGCAAAAGGACAATGATTTCGAAGCACATGTACTTGTCTTGATTTTAGCTTTGACATCAGTCGTTTTTTAACATATTTTGTTTGTTTATTTAATCACATGACAAGAACGTACTAACTTAGCAGTTTTTATGATTAAACAGAATAGGATCCTCCTACTTGAACCACATTACTAGAACACGTGATATAATTTGACATTAGATTGTTAAGTCCAAAGTTTTACCTGTCTCAGTATTATTGTTTCTATTCTTCATTATGTTTTTGTCATGTTGAGTTATTGGTTGCTATGGTTATTTTTTGAAGTATATTTTAGACAGCTTAATTTTCGAAATTGAAATAATTTTGCATATTTTTGTAGTGAGCGAAAAATGTTAGCTTTTCTACATAGCCAATATCTCAATGTGAGGAAAGAAAGTTTTCAAGCACCTTGAAATACATGACATTATATTTGATTATAGAATGATTACCGATAATTATTATTATGTAAGTCATGGTTTGTTCCGTTATGTCTGAGATTTTGTCTGTATTTTATCATGAACCTGAACCAAGGTCGTAAAATCGACTGTTAATCCGTTATTTATAAATCTTTATCTTATGTAAGATTAAACCAGATAACCTCATTTTAAAGAAAGAAACAATGTTTACAGTGCACGCTGTAATTTTATATACAATATGCTTCAAGTCGTGCGTTAAAAATGCAAACAGACCATGTAATAAGCAAATAGATTATTTATTCGTTGACCGGGTATACACGTAATTGATTATTGCACGGATGTCGTGTGGGCGGTTTATAGGGGAGGGTTTTTTACGAGCCTGAACCAGTTTAGGAAGAGGAAATATCGGTGACTATTATAATAGGCGACTTTGTAATCCTCATACACGTCGTCAATAAAGGGGTGGTCGATCTTTGTCTTAAAACAAAAGTACCAAAATATATATATATATGTAAAAATAGAAATAATTCCATTCATATCTCTGAAAAAAAATAATATAATTATAATTGGCATATATATCCCAATTAAGAGGATTTCAATTATCAATGAAATCAGAAAAGATGTAAAACGTACGTAAAATATCATGTTATGACGTAAATCAATACCAAAGAAACACCTACGATATATCTATCTATTTACCAGTCTCTTTTTTAACGTTATTACAAAAAAATAGAATTTCAAAGTACTTTACTAATTAAACAAAGGTAATTAGTTTGGTGAAGGAATGAATGTAATATACTCTTAGTGAGTCTAAGATCGACACAGAAGGTAGTGCATCAAAATAATAAGAAACCAGATATAGTGTATAAATATACTGAAATCATTCACAACAAATTTTTTATTTTGTTCAGGTTTTGTCATTCCGATTGTTTTCTATATTGCACCCTCCAACGAATCTTAATTTTGAACGGAAAAACCTAAAAATGACGAGATCTAATCATATTAACATTTCCATGAAAAATAAATCAATAATTTGTAATATCGTGTAATGGGTAGAAGATAGAAAATCAAACCAGTGAAGCCTAATTTTATATATAGATAACTTCCGCCTCTGTAACATAAGTTCTGGAACATACTAAAAATGAATCGTTGATAACAAAAGTGAAGTGTAGTATTTTCCATTGCTAAATTTTAAAACTTTAAAACATTATTAATTTATTTTTGTCCAAAAATATTAAAGTTAAAATGTACTCGAACATTATATTTTGACAAAGATAAAATGTATTCGTCTATCTAAAAGTAACTCTATGGGTTTATATATATATATATATATATATATATATATATATATATATATATATATATATATATATATATATCGAGACCACTGGTCATGTAACTTTTAGATTGAAAAACTTAAAAAATTTTAAAAAATTACCGTTGATCGAGTGAGCGGAATGTCGATGCTGTCGATGTTTTCGACTTTTGCGTAGAGACCATTGTTGTATTCTGTCTTCTTGTACATATGATATCACATAATTATCCAGAAATTCAGGATTATCGTTCAAAAAGTGCGAGACCAATTCTGCCGACAAATCTGTGAATAAAATAAAAAAATACAACCAATTATCACATTTGCATATATATATATATATATATATATATATATATATATATATATATATATATATATATATATAAGTTTTTTATATAAGGTACAGTTTCTTTCAACCACCCGTTCAGTAAGAACTTAAAAAACAGTTTGACAGTGTGACAATGACCCTTTCTAAATGCCCTAGAGTTCGCACACAAAAGGTTGCCAACGTCAAGTTACGATTATTCAATTTTTCGAAAATTAATAGATTTAAAAAAACTCCACCCTTGCAAAGCACAAATCAACAAAGAGCAATGCTGATCTTTTTTACTTTAATTTCGAAAAACACATATAACTTCTTATCAGATCTGATCTGATCAAACCTGAAACCCCGATTTCTTGCACACAGTCATCTCCGTCATCTCTGTCATCTCGTCATCTCAGTCATCTCCGTCATCTCGTCATCTCAGTCATCTCGTCATCTCAGTCATCTCGTCATCTCAGTCATCTCCGTCATCTCGTCATCTCAGTCATCTCGTCATCTCGTCATCTCTGTCATCTCCGTCATCTCTGTCATCTCCGTCATTTCAGTCATCTCGTCATCTCAGTCATCTCCGTCATCTCTGTCATCTCGTCATCTCAGTCATCTCCGTCATCTCTGTCATCTCGTCATCTCAGTCATCTCGTCATCTCAGTCATCAGGAAAATGATGCTGTACATTACATATAAGTCAAATGAGTTTGAAATTAAACAGACTTGAATATCTATAAACCGTTACAAAATGCTATATTTCAACCATAACGCGGACATTAGACGTTAGCCTTTAAACTTATTAACAATATGTACAGTATGTAGTGTTATTCTTTTGCCAACATAAGTTTATTTCTTTGATAAGTATTGAAATAAGTATATCAATTATTGTGACGTTAGTTAACCATGTTTAATTATTTAATCTTATAAAACCTTACAAAGTCTTTCAGAAATAAACGTTGTAATTAAACAGTAAATAATCTTGATCCGAGATTGGGAGGTTGACCATCCAGTATGTAGTATTCAGTGTAAAATAGATTGCATTAAAGGACACCAGACCTAGTATATAAGGTATATAGTATTGTTTAAATAACAAGTCAATATAGAATTGCAAATAAATTACTTATCTTTCCATTATTATTTTTTCATTTGAATTATTAAATTTAATGTTTAATTTTAACATGCACATATGCACTTCCATGCGAGATATGTACCTCAACCAAAATGACAAATATTTATTGATAAGAATATTTTTAGTCTTTAGCTTAAAATGTGTCACACAGAGAGAGAGAGAGAGAGAGAGAGAGAGAGAGAGAGAGAGAGAGAGAGAGACAGAGAAAGATATATATTCAAAATATCCAAATATATATCCAAAATTTAAAATATGGCAATTAAAAAACAACGACAAAAAAAATAATAATAAAAAAAAAATAAAAAAGAAAGGGCAACAACAAAAAGCTAAGAAAACATTTTACAAACATTTACTTCCTTCTTGGGACTTTTCAAGCGTATTAGGACAAACAACTGTGGTTTTGTATCCTATATATGAAAGTGTTTCACGGCTACGAGTCATCTCCAGGACAGGTGACATCTCTTGCTTAATCAGACGGTCTATTTACAGTTCAAATATTGACTCAATATACTCAATAGTTTAAGTAGTTGCTAAAAATCTCCGATAAATTTGAGTATTGACATCCATTATTCTGTTAGCATTAATTGTTGACTTTTTGTGGAAATATTGACTATTTAGTTTACCGGATGCAAAAATAACGATGCTTTGATTTCGAAGCTAAATACTGTTTATAAAATGTTCCGTTTTAAAGGAAAAACATATGCATCTTAATTCTGAACACAGGTAACTTTCATGTAAGTTTTACATTTAACATGTGACAGGTAAAATCAGGTAACGTTTCAGGAAGTAAATATATTAGCATCGTCGTATGCTGACTAAGCCTATACTAATTTAGTTAATTTGACATATCCAAAACTACCAGATATTGTATAGGCTTTCTGAAGAAGAAACAAATAACAATGAAAAATGTCCAGAACATTTATATTTACTTGTTTCAAGACCTGTGATGTAATAAAATCAGAACAAACTCATTTTCCCATCGCACCAAAAAATGAGACATCCCATAACAATTTTGTCAACGCCTATTTACAAACCAAAAATCAGATCAACAACTGAGCAAACGTACTGAGATCACTGACATAGGACAATATGGGCAATATACATAGGTAACACATATTTAGATACTCTCATTGGACAGGCTCTGGGCAATATACATGGGTAAAATATATTTAGATACTGACATTGGACAGGCTCTGGACAATATACATAGGTAACACATATTTAGATACTGACATTGGACAGGCTCTGGGCAATATACATAGGTAACACTTATTTAGATATTGTCATTGGACAGGCTCTGGACAATATACATCGGAAAACAGTAAATATTGAGTTAATGGCATTGAACAGATTTCGGGCAATATACATGGGTTACACATATTGAACTACTGACATATGCAGACTCTGTGCAATATACATAGGTAAAACATACCACGGATATCCGGGCAATATACGAAAGTTGCACATATTGAGATCATTTTCATTTGACAGGTATAACTACGGTTCTGATCTATCAAACCGGAGATTTTTAGCTTTTCTGTTTAAACTGTAATCTGTGGTTCAGCTTAATGAAGCGTTTAGTACCTTATTACATAAATGTTTACATGTATACAGTTAAATTGTTGATATTTTAATGGTAAAAAGCTAGTAAATGTATTCGAAAATCAAACTTGAACAGAAGAAAAATCAATGTTTAATTAGAACAAAGTCGTACACTGATAACGGTCCAATGACATATGTATAGTCTCCCCTGAGCATTGATTCATTAATAGTAAAATATATAAAGGATATGTAAACATTAAAATGATTAATTCTCCAGTCTCAACATGTCCTCTTCTATATTAAAATTCTTTACAAATGGGTTTTATTTTAAAACAAAGATTTTAATAAATTTATCTTTCAGAACAATAGTCTTTTATGTCATCCTTTTAATATACTAGTATATTATTTGAATTTCAAATAAATGATATTTAAAATGTTTGGAGATCTAATTAAACTGTACCAAGCGATTTTTTGTGCCTAAAATGATGACGTAGTAGATCCTGTATTGTTTTTAAAAAAGACATTTTAAAAATCGGTTATATGTCATCAGGGTTAAATAATACAGTTAGGATAAAATGCGTCAGATAGATAAAAAATAAAACCACGTGACGTAATTGAAATATGATCTACATTTAGGAAAAGCTATTCACCTATTTACTGCTTAGTTTTACTGAACTACCTAAGCACATGCTTTAGCCGTTAGCTTTCTATCAGATTAATCATGGCTTATTAAACTGTATCAATATAAGATATTGTACTGTGAGTCGCAACAATAAATACCATGACTCGTTTTTGTCTTTAAAGATATGCAAGAACAAGAACAAATAATGATACTTTTACTATCTCTCTTGTAACAAGAAGAAGGGAAAAATGCAGGGTTGGACCGGGAATTGAACCCCCTGGAACCTAACACACTATGTAGGAGTGCTCTACCAACTGAGCTACCCAAACTACTACGCAAATAATGTGTATTCTTTTTCACTAAAGTCAAATTATAACAGCGGTCATTGGTCTAAACATTACGCCAGATAACCGTTAAATTAATGATGGTACAAATATTTTTAGGCACGTGACATATGATACGTCGATTAGTTCATGTTTCTGTCACCGACTGAGGGCGATTACCGACATGTCGGTGATTACGCAAAGGTAAACAAAATACCTGAAGATCCAGGTATCCTACTTACAGTTACTTCAACTGTCTGTGTTTTCTTAAAACCGAGAATAACTTTAAAGTGTTCTACGATAAGAGTATACAAAGGAAAAGAAACAGATTTTGAAAGCAGTGTTTAAAACATCTTTTATTAGGAAGCTACAAAGTTAATTGTTACTGGCTATAGATGCTTTAAATATCAAATAAAACAGTTAGATCAACTAATATTTGCCTGTAACAAATCAGCTACATGTACCTACCTGGAAATAAAATAAAATTCTTATTGTGATTTTTATTTACATATGAGCCATTTTTTACATTTAAACATTTGAAGCATTATTTAATTAAATTAACAAGAATTCCACAGTTTTAAATGTCTGGCCTTGTTAGTTTTTGATTGAGAACAAAATACATTACTTTAACATAAGCTTTCACATTTTGACACGCCGCGGCCACCGTCGCCGCCGCATACGACGACACCGAAAAGTACCGCCTAGGTCTCGCCTTATGACAATGTCAGACTCAACAAAGACAGTCCATGACACTGTTTTCTAAAACTATATCAAATTCTAGTCGTATAACAAATATTCTAGATAATACTTTTGAGTACACTAAATAATTTTTATCCTACAGATAATCTTGCTAAAACTAAAATATAACTGAATATTGAGTGTAACTAATATGTTCATCAAGAAGTGGGATATTGGGTCATTTTTAAAAGCATAACAAACATTAAACTACTAGTATTTTCAGTTAATGAACATATATACATAATATAAATTTTCATTTGGATTCTTCGGTTTTAAATTTGGTCTAAAACAGCATATTCTGACGTTCAAACATGATGAATTATCCAACAAGTATAATTTTTTTTCTAAAAACGTTTACACATCTAGTAAGAATCGTATTTTGTCTATAAATCAACCGTTTTATCCTGCTGAATAACAAATGGCAAAACCTTAAGTACAAATTGAACAATCTATTCAAGAAAATATTATCTTATTCTCATTTACCAAACAGCCTCTATTTCTACCTAACCTTTTATGTATTGCCAAAGCTTTAAAGAACCAAAGTTCTCATTTACCAAGCAGCCTCTATTTCTACCTAAACTTTTATCTATTACAAAGCTTTAAAGAACCAATGTTCTGATTTACCAAGCAGCCTCTATTTTAACCTAACCTTTTATCGTTTACCAAAGCTTTAACGAACCAAACTTCTTATTTACCAAGCAGTCTCTATTTCAACCTAACTTTTTATCTATTACCAAAGCTTTACAAAACCAGTGTTCTCATTTACCAAGCACTCTTACCTTTTATCGTTTACCAAAGCTTTAAAGAACCAATGTTCTAATTTACCAAGCAGTCTCTATTTCTACCTAACCTTTTATCTATTACCAAAGCTTTAAAGAACCAATGTTCTCATTTACCAAGCAGTCTCTATTTCTACCTATCCTTTTATCTGTTACCAAAGCATTAAAGAACCAATGTTCTGATTTACCAAGCAGCCCCTATTTTTACCTAACCTTTTATCTATTACCAAAGCTTTATAGAACCAAAGTTCTCATTTACCAAGCAGTCTTCTACCTAACCTTTTATCTGTTACCAAAGCATTAAAGAACCAATGTTCTGATTTACCAAGCAGCCCCTATTTTTACCTAACCTTTTATCTATTACCAAAGCTTCGAAGAGCCAATGAAATGTCTAATAAATTATAGCTTAAATTTATACTCCATCAAAAACAGTAAATAAAAAAAAGTTTAAAATTAAAACGTCTAAGATAGATAACTTACAATTTTTATCTTTCGGATTTGGCGACTTTAAAATTCCTAAAATATTAAAAAATATGTTCAAATCTGATTTACATTAAAACATCAATGTGTATTTTTTCTACAATTGCTACCTTTGAAATGATTGACTTGTTCAATGATGGTATTCGTGATAAACATACTATACGTCTAACTACAAGTGCTTATGTTCACTGTCTTATAATTGTTGGGCTGTTTTTAAATATTCATGATAATCAATTGGTCTTCCATTTTTTGTCGTTTTGAAAAATAAGATTTTCAAATAATTTGATTTTAAAAATAAATGAATTTGAATTTTACATGAATCAAACCCTGTTTTAACCATTTACTCATCACTCAATAATGCATATTGATATTTAAACAATGCAACTATACTCCATTATTGCAAATATATGTATTACACGTATAAAATATACATATGAAATTTATGTAAATTAATAGTTTCTAAAATTTCCTCAAAAATGACACAACTAAAATATTTTATAATAACAGTTAAGGTGAATGGGGTAACTATAGCTTTAAAGCCTTTCAGTGATGACAATGAGAACATAACTCAAATGTTCTGTCACACCACATAATATGATGGAAATAACTTCAGCTTTAAAGCCATTCCGTGATGACAATGAGAACATAACTGAAATGTTCTGTCACACAACATAAGATGATGGAAATAACTTCAGCTTTAAAGCCATTCCGTGATGACAATGAGAACACAACTGAAATGTTCTGTCCTACAACATAAGATGATGGAAATAACTTCAGCTTTAAAGCCATTCAGTGATGACAATGAGAACACTACTGAATGTTCTGTCACACAACATAAGATGATGAAAATAACTTCAGCTTTAAAGCCATTCAGTGATGACAATGAGAACACAACTGAAATATTCTGTCACACAACATAAGATGATGAAAATAACTCCAGCTTTAAAGCCATTCAGTGATGACAATGAGAACATAACTCAAATGTTCTGTCACACAACATAAGATGATGAAAATAACTTCAGCTTTAAAGCCATTCAGTGATGACAATGAGAACACTACTGAATGTTCTGTCACACAACATAAGATGATGGAAATAACTTCAGCTTTAAAGCCATTCCGTGATGACAATGAGAACATAACTGAAATGTTCTGTCACACAACATAAGATGATGGAAATAACTTCAGCTGTAAAGCCATTCCGTGATGACAATGAGAACACAACTGAAATGTTCTGTCACACAACATAAGATGATGAAAATAACTTCAGCTTTAAAGCCATTTAGTGATGACAATGAGAACACAACTGAAATATTCTGTCACACAACATAAGATGATGAAAATAACTTCAGCTTTAAAGCCATTCAGTGATGACAATGAGAACACAACTCAAATGTTCTGTCACACAACATAAGATGATGTAAATAACTTCAGCTTTAAAGCCATTCAGTGATGACAATGAGAACACAACTGAAATATTCTGTCACACAAAATAAGATGATGAAAACAACTTCAGCTTTAAAGCCATTCCGTGAGAACACAACTCAAATGTTCTGTCACACAACATAAGATGATGGAAATAACTTCAGCTTTAAAGCCATTTAGTGATGACAATGAGAACACAACTGAAATATTCTGTCACACAACATAAGATGATGAAAATAACTTCAGCTTTAAAGCCATTCAGTGATGACAATGAGAACACAACTCAAATGTTCTGTCACACAACATAAGATGATGTAAATAACTTCAGCTTTAAAGCCATTCAGTGATGACAATGAGAACACAACTGAAATATTCTGTCACACAAAATAAGATGATGAAAACAACTTCAGCTTTAAAGCCATTCCGTGAGAACACAACTCAAATGTTCTGTCACACAACATAAGATGATGGAAATAACTTCAGCTTTAAAGCCATTCAGTGATGACAATGAGAACATTACTCAAATGTTCTGTCACACAACATAAGATGATGGAAATAACTTCAGCTTTAAAGCCATTCCGTGACGACAATGAGAACATAACTGAAATGTTCTGTCACACAACAAAAAATGATGAAAATAACTTCAGCTTTAAAGTCATTCAGTGATGACAATAAGAACACAACTGAAATGTTCTGTCACATTACATAAGAAAATAGAGGTAACCTAAGCTTTCGAGACATTTCTCGAAAACACAACTACAATGTTCCATAACATTAATCATTAAAGTACGGGTTACTTTAGCTTTAGGTTCAAGGCTGAAATAATATCCTTAAGAATTCATAAATATTAAATGACACCAATTTGTATTTTATTTACATTTCAATTTAATTTATTAATGTCCATGTATTTTTTCCACTTGTTCAACACGAACTTATGATATTTCATAAAATTACATAAAATAATACATTCAAACTTAGTACATGACAGTACTAACATTAGTCGATGTCCTTGTAGATGGCTTTAATTTGTAGTTACACTAGTTGCACTAACCTAAATATTACAACAATGATAAAAACACAATACCCTTTTCAGTTTTAAATCGAAAGTTATTAACAGCTGAGCATATTTAATCCATTTTACCACTTTCAAACAAATTTTCTAGGACATTTAAACAAAACATTTGACACCTGTATTTTAAGTTCTTTTTTTTAATTCTGATATACGTCATAACTGTGAAAAAAGATTAAATTGCTATTTTGACTTTTAAAGATTAATTTTTGAGGTGTAATATAGGTTTAACTTTTTGTATAATACAATCTGGGTTAGATTTGGTGCAGAAAGGGAATAAATGAACTGTAATAACGTGGTTGGACTTGGGAAAAACCTTTTTCGAATACATTCCTAGCATAAATGTTGAATGAGATAAAAAACTATATGCTAAGAATTGTCAAAATCGTATATTAAGTATGTTTTCGAGGTGTAAATAAATTGCTGGAGATTATTTTGGATTATTTTTTATCACTGTTGTTAACGTTGTTGCTATAGTTACGATTCGTTATAATTCTTTGATTCTTTACCCGGATATAAAAGTGTTCTCTAGTGATCAGACGCTGTCGTTGGTTACGTCAAATGATTAATTAGTGACGTCAAACGACATGGTATTATTATAAGTCCTATTGTACGCGGAAATCGTTAAATCACGCTGGTCACATGATCACATAATGGCACATTACAGTGCTGCCGTATTTGAAACAAACTAAAGGAAGGAAGTAAAAGGTGCTATTTGTTTAAAGGCGTATATTTTGGGGAATTAGGGAATATATTTTATTTTTAACCCCGTATATTTATAAGAAATGCGCTCTTGTTTAAACTTAATTTAGCTCCAAACATCGATCGCAATTCTACTGTCTGATTCACGTCTGCCGTAGCACTAGTTTTTCAAGGTTTTAGAAGAGATATCAAAAAAAATTGTAGAATGCCACATACCGTTATGACGTATGCATTTTGTCGTAATTAACTGACACCAAACTAAATGCCATCTTAGCTGGAGTATAAAATGCTAAAATGCAGAGCTTTTAAAAATCCTTACGGGGATTTTATATGGGAAAACACACAAACACTCATTCCGGAAATGCATCGCTGTAATAATCATTCGGGTTAGGGCAGAAAATTCTGGAATAGTTCATTCAGCTGTAGGTAAGATCGCCGTTGTTAGACCTACAGTAAACATTCCTTTTGCTGTCAAGTTGCAGACGATATTACCTATTCAGCGAAAATGGGAAAGTCGGTCATGCGCAATTCTATTTTCTTAACCCGCATGATTTTTCAGCGATGTATTTCCGGAATGAGTGTTTGTGTGTTTTCCCATATTAAATCCCCGTAAGGATTTTAAAAAGCTCTGCATTTTATACTCCAGCTAAGATGGCATTTAGTTTGGTGTCAGTTAATTACGACAAAATGCATACGTCATAACGGTATGTGGCATTCTACAATTTTTTTTATATCTCTTCTAAAATCTTGAAAAACTAGTGCTACGGCAGACGGCCCCCCACCCTATGTTCATGTATGGACAATGTATTTTTAACAATTTGCTTGCTTCCTCTTGAAGACCTCCTTAGTGCGTTAAAAACCAGGGGGCCAGAGTAAGCACTTACCTGTTGTTTTGGTTCGGACAGACTTCGTCTGATGAGTTCATTGCAATAAATAAATGAAACTAGTTATCATAGTGAAACCACCTGTTCGGTGTTTAACACGTGTGTGTGTGTGTGTGTGTGTGTGTGTGTGTGTGTGTGTGTGTGTGTGTGTGTGTGTGTGTGTTTATTAATTGTCCCAGATACAGACACGTATCTCCAGTCATGAATTAAGACTTTAACAAGTTCTATATATGAGCGTTATGATAAATTAGAAAAATTTGACACATTTAGAATTCCAATACTCCTGCTTTCTTTGTTCATTATTTAAAACTCTTTCAATCTTATTTGAAGCCCTTTTGTAAAAAGCTTGGCATTTTAATTGGCTCGTTGAATTTTAAACTGAACTTAAGAGTTTCAATAAGAGTTCTCAACATTAAATATCCTGTTTAAATAAAAGTAAATGATATTCATCTTTGTAAGGATTCAAAGTACAAAGTGAATATCATATTATTTTTTTAAACTACGGTTGAATTTTAATTTTAAATAAAACAAACTGGATTATTGAAGCACAAAGATCAAAGACTGTTCATTATTGTTAAAGTATGAAACGGAACATGTACTGTTTGTAAAAAAAAATCTACCTTGAATGTGAAAAAGTATGCAAAAGAACACGCACGTCTCACCAACAATGTGGAAAAATTACAAAATACAACACGAACAAGGTATCAAAAAATCCTCGCAAATGTGAAAAAAAAATTCAACACAAAATAGAGTCGTAAAACCTCCATTAGATGTGGAAATATACATTCTGATTCAAATCATTCCATCCCGTTCTGTATAGTGTTAGTAAAAATGATTTTCCTATTTCACCGTTACACCAAGTTGCAAATAACTTGTGACAGTTGTATTCAACAACACAGATTTCAGCACAGTGTCAAAGTGTTACTAAGTAAAACCTTTAACATGCTCTATAAACATAATGATATAGTTCCTGGTTTCTCATTTTTATTAAAATATAGTCAAAATAAGTGAGACAAATGTAGCAGTGTTGTAGGATAAAAACACTGCAAAATACACTCAAGTGCAGTGGTATATGATTTTACCCACCCACATTTTTTTTTTTTTTTTTTTTTTTTTTTTGGGTAAATGGACATTTAAATAAGCTACTTAGAAAACTAAATTGCATCTAGAAAGAAAAACCATTATAAGGAACTTGTCTAAAAAATTGTATTACTCCATACACTTAATTTTAACTATTACAGGAAGAAATAGTCCTGACGCAGTTTAAACCGTGGGAGAGGTAAAATCTGACATTACCTCTAATGGTGAAGACAAAAATTTATGTATGTCCTGATCTGTGTCTTTGTAAACTATATCCAATGCTAAATTTTTGCGTAGATTTTATTAACAAGCAATACAAATGAAAACGCATTAAACAAAGGCACAGGTTCCTCGTAGCATTTAGTTTTTCTTTTCTAATACAAATCCTCTTTTTAGAAAATCTACAAATCTTAATAACATAGACCAAAACATTGAAATCATCTCACGTGTGCTTTTGAGACAGAAAAAAAACCTACTTACTTATAAACAGTAAACGCGATGTTAAAACAACATTTATCGAGCGACTTTAATAGTCAAAAATATTTAAACTAGAGTAAAAGTAAAGTTCACACCTGCGCTTATTAATAACTTACTACTTCACATGTTAAGGCATGTAATATACAAAATGAAAGGTACGGCCTAATTCAATTTATCAAAAAAGTTTCTCTATATTCAATAAAAATGAAAATCTGATTACTATTAAAACTCGTTAACTGTTAAAGCGTATCTAATGAAAGTATTTCGATACTTAAAATCTCCTACCACTTCTAACATACTGAGATTTTACGACCCAGTAGCTCACACTTCAATCAAAACTGACGTTACACTTTCTTGAAGTTTATGTGTGCAATACCATTTTATTTTCCACATAGAGTAAGCCAGATCATTTACGCATGTCTGGTCCTCAATATGATATTCAGACTTAATCTGTACCAAATAAAAAGGCTCAAGTAAATATACAATTTTTAATGAGACATCATTCACAAAAAAATAACATGGCTTATACAAATGCTATGTTTTTATATTTAAACATAGTGATAGTGTTGATAACCTGAGGTAATATTGTCACTGTTTAACATCAGACTGTGCTCTCTCTCTCTCTCTCTCTCTCTCTCTCTCTCTCTCTCTCTCTCTCTCTCTCTTTCTCTCTCTCACACACACACACACACACACACACACACACACACACACACACACCGTATCGTTCTTTATTATTTTCTAGGTTTACAGAGTACCCTGCTCAGTAACTGCATATCAAGACCAAACATAATAATAAAACAATATAAATTTCGCTTTTCATTTTCGAACTCAATGATGGGGGTTACAAAAGGAACTCTTACCCCCAAAATGACAGGCTATAGATGACAAAAGGAACTTTTACCCAAAAAGACAGGCTATAGATGACAAAAGGAACTTTTACCCAAAAATGACAGGCTATAGATGACAAAAGGAACTTTTACTCAAAAAGACAGGCTACAGATGACAAAAGGAACTTTTACCCCAAAATGACAGGCTATAGATGACAAAAGGAACTTTTACCCCAAAATGACAAGCTATAGATGACAAATGTTAACTAACTGTAAGATAGTCGGTTAACTAATGAATAAAGAGTGAAAACAGCTTGAAGTCAAATCAAAGTACACAACATTAACCAGAACAACCAAAGGCTAAATACGACAAAACAAAATAAAGATGAAAGATAAACGGGTTTACAAGCTGAGCTTTTATTCTGGATGAATGCGTTAACTTATGATGATGGTTTGATATCAACCGTCAAGTTTTATTCTTTAGTAGAGAAGTGTATTTATTTTCGTCAATATAATATTTCTACTGCCAGTTTCTATCCGATATTTTTCTTACTATTTTAGGAAGTAAGCAACACAATTGTCAGTTTTCTTACTGTCCGTTGTATCATACTTTCGGGATCACTGTCCTGCGTACTCCCTTTGTCCTATTAAAGGATTCTTAGCTTTCGATGCTGCATGCTTTGTAATGGTGGGATAAAAACCAACTTAAGAATTAACTTACACACTAAACATCCCTTGAACTTGTATTTGACAACTCAAATAAGCAGTTAAAGACACTGTTTAAAAAAAACACCACCAACAACAACAACCATCACCATCATCATCATTATCATCAATCTAAGCCAATATACAAATTTCGGTCTGATCTAATATGTACTCAGTTTGACATTTTATGTAATAATGCGTTCAAAAGTTTCACATGGCAGATCTTTTTAGATTTTTATTTTTTTAAGATGTGTGTTTTAAACCACAAAAAGGACAAATTAATGTGAAACCCTCAAGTTGATTATTAAAACAACTATTTTTTAATTTTGTCGATCAAATCTTTTCACAATTTATCATTTATGATATAACCGAGTTATGTTACAAATCATATAAAAACTTGTATAGTAAGTGAGAAGTTGTAACATATACTTTAAGAAGTAGTTCTTTGTTAATTTTTCAAGCATGCGTCTACTTAGTTCTTCAATATAAGTTGTCATATATCACTTTTGGGGATTTTTATAAATCATACATTCAAAAAGTGATATATGACATTGTTATAAAACTAATTCGGAAACGTACAGCCCAGTCGGAACCACCAGAACATGTCAATTTCATGAAAACAGTAACTAAATGTACATTATACCCCCTTTGGTTTAATATTCTAAAATTCTGGCACGTACTAGCATCATTAACATATATACCGCTCTTTTTATCGGATCAGAGTTAAATCAGAGTGAAAACGGTCGTTTTTGGAAGGTATACAAACTTGTACAGAATTAAATCTCTTTATCAATGCAGTAAAATTAATATATTAAATCGTGTGTAATATCCAAACATAAGAAGGGTTCACAAAAAGTTTATTGTCGCTTTATATAAACTGTAAGGCAAGTTATTTTATATATGACTGATCTTACGATAAACGATAAACTTAAGAAAAAAGTAAACTTTACGTGAATTGAGTCTTAATGCTAATGATATTAACTTAAGAAATAAATATTTAATTTAATGTCTGTGCATATATATATACTGTGTGTTGCTGTATATGTAGCCGATGTTTACTGTTTTACGTGTACATGTTCATAAAGTGTGCTGTCTTACATATATAATGTGTGTTGCTGTATATGTAGGTGATGTTTACTGTTTTACATGTACATGTTCATAAAGTGTGCTATCTTACATATATACTGTGTGTTGCTGTATATGTAGGTGATGTTTACTGTTTTACCATATACATGTTCATAAAGTGTGCTGTCTTACATATATACTGTGTGTTGCTGTATATGTAGGTGATGTTTACTGTTTTACGTGTACATGTTCATAAAGTGTGCTGTCTTACATAATTACTGTGTGTTGCTGTATATGTAGGTGATGTTTACTGTTTTACGTGTACATGTTCATAAAGTGTGCTGTCTTACATATATACTGTGTGTTGCTGTATATGTAGGTGATGTTTACTGTTTTACATGTACATGTTCATAAAGTGTGCTGTCTTACATATATACTGTGTGTTGCTGTATATGTAGCTGATGTTTACTGTTTTACATATACATGTTCATAAAGTGTACTGTCTTACATATATACTGTGTGTTGCTGTATATGTAGCTGATGTTTACTGTTTTACATATACATGTTCATAAAGTGTGTTGTCTTACATATATACTGTGTGTTGCTGTATATGTAGCTGATGTTTACTGTTTTACATATACATGTTCATAAAGTGTGCTGTCTTACATATATACTGTGTGTTGCTGTATATGTAGCTGATGTTTACTGTTTTACATATACATGTTCATAAAGTGTGCTGTCTTACATATATACTGTGTGTTGCTGTATATGTAGCTGATGTTTACTGTTTTACATATACATGTTCATAAAGTGTACTGTCTTACATATATACTGTGTGTTGCTGTATATGTAGCTGATGTTTACTGTTTTACATGTACATGTTCATAAAGTGTGCTGTCTTACATATATACTGTGTGTTGCTATATATGTAGCTGATGTTTACTGTTTTACCATATACATGTTCATAAAGTGTGCTGTCTTACTACGGACGGGTTACAAAAAAGGATTACTTTCTTCTGGTTACGCTTCCAAAACCTTTGTTCTCAATTCTTTCGAGATCTTCCTCGGTACCTCGTAAGGGCTCAATCTCACTGGGGCATTCTAATTTGTCTTTAGTATAAATGACAAGTGTGTATTTTTAGATACATCTATTTATTTACATCTGACATTGTAAACTAAGATAGTTCTGATAACCTGAAATTATTTACACCACAACAATAAAACCATGTCGGTCATAATACCACTCTAACTATTAACTGTATTTCCCCGAGGTAATATTCGTCAGGTCTATTTCGTCGAACTCTCTCTCTCTCTCTCTCTCTCTCTCTCTCTCTCTCTCTCTCTCTCTCTCTCTCTGTGTGTGTGTGGGGGGGGGGGGTGTACCTGACTTTTGGGTATCAATAAACATGCTCGAGTTTTATGTTGATCATGACATTGCTCGTGTAACTAAAGTTGCAATATGCAAGCCATCAAACACTCCTCTTTTCTGTTGTTTAACTAGAAAGCCAGTGCAAAAAGTCCTTGTATCTATTGGGTTTTTTTTTTTTTTTACTACAGACAGATAGCTTCAGTTTAATTTTGGACAAACAATTTTAAATATCTGACGTTGTCCAACACAACAGTTTTGTACGACCGCTAAACCCGAACCAGAGAAGAGTTAGAACAGTAGCATAATACTGGTTCTCAAACTTTTTTTAAATTTCATTATTATTATTATAATTTATTTTATTAGTGTTATTTTATTTTTGGTATTCTTTTTAGATTTAAGATCTAATTGACCGCCCGACTGTAGATATACAAACAACAATTTAGTTTATTTACTAGAAAACCGCCTATCTATAACAAAGAAGTATATATCATTATTTGTTCTCCAAGGTCATTTACAAACTCATTAAAATGAGACCCATTTATTAACAATGTTCTTAAACGTACTTCAAATAATAAGGTATTGTATATTGTGTCTTGTAGGCCTTAATGTAAAACACGGAAGTGATATATACAATTTGGTATTGCTTTGTTCATTTTGTCTTCCTTAAAAGAACATTTCAGCGAAAATAATGTTCTGAAAAATAAATTACTTTATGTATATGTTTTGGGAAAGCAGGTCAGAACAAAAATAGGAATTTTAACATCTCTACGACTGTGATACTGTAAAGGTCCTATTAAATATCTTTATATATTATAAAAACGCCAAGTGTATCCTGACGATGGACAATCTGTCATGTCTGACACTAACGGTATGACAGTACAAAAATATAAAGTGTAAAATTTATGTTGTCACAATTTAAGTACAAACAAGAATTCGACCAACTTGACATTTGCGGTTAATATTTTTCTGTAAAAGGAAGCAAAATATAAATAGATATAAATTAAGTTGAAAAGGAACTTTTACCAAATGCTTATGTTTTATTATTGCAATGCTTAATTTATTTTAATATTTTGCTGCATGCTAGAAACCCTAATTGCTTTTTTCTTTTATAAATTGGCATTGTGATATATTTTTTAAATATTAGTTTTACATGTGCATGCTGCTATTTTTATTTGTTTTGTTGTATGATTTGTTTTTATATTCGACAAAAAGCTCAGATAGAGCTTATGTTATTTTGTTTTTGTGTTTGTCGAATTTGAATAAAACTTTCTTATCTTGTCTTATCTTAAAGGAAGAAATAATTCAGATTTATTTAGCATAGGTAAAGTGTTTCGAAAAATTTTTACGATGATCCGAAATACTTGCAGGTCCGAAACACTAGTAAGGTGTTCTGAAATACTTGCAAAGTGTTCCAAAACACTAGTAAGGTGTTCTGAAATACTTATAAAGTGGTCTGGTGTTCTGATATACTCGTAAACGTTTCCCAAAGAACTTTCACGATGCTGCAAAATACTTGTTTGGTGTTCCGTAACAATCGTAAGGTGTTCCAAATGCTTGTCAAGTGTTCGGAAGTGTTTGTAAGGTGTTAATACTCGTTAGGTGTTTGGGAATAGTCAAATAATATATGTTGTAATATAGTTGGCCTACTTTGAAATATTAGATATGATAGAAGCAAAACCACATTTTTCACATTTCTTAATTCGGCTGCATCTTAGACAATGAAGTTAGACAAGCATTAGGTGATTGTTATGTTTTTAGATCTATCACGTTATACTTCTTGATTTATTCACGTACTTTTGGTGGATATTATCCAGTAATTCGTTGCAATATGTACTTTACTCTGGTAATGATTGTGATGAAATTATTCTTTTTTATATCACAATTTAGAGGCTAGAACCTACTTAACATTCAGGTTTAAAAAAAACGGATTTTTGAAGGACATTTTAAAATCAAAACTGTTATTTGATTGTCTTTAAATACGTAAACTTGTTAATCTGTGTGATAAATCTATGTTTTGTGTATTAAATTTTGTCTGGCTATACTTAATATCAATAATCCTAAATGCCAATTATCCGACACAAAACATGTTTTATTTAAAGTGCCCAAAGCAATCAAAAACAATCTAAGGTCACGTAAAAATTATCTGATCCCTTAACTGTTGTTTTATAGGCGATAGTAATATCAAAAATGGTTACTAACTGATGTTTTATGTCAAATCGGCAACTTTAGCTATTTGTCAATGCGTTTTTTTTACCTCGGAAATGGGAGACATAACAGCCATTCGGTCGTGGTCGGGATCGTTTTTACAGTTTTTAAAAAAATAATAAAATAATGAATATATGAAACCTGATTCTCCATGGACACATGGACAAAAAATACATAATGTATAATTGAGTTGTCTAAACTTGAGTGTTTCTTAACGAGTAAACGAATGGCTTGCTAGGACGTAAGTGCCATGTAGAAAAAAAATCCTTTTTAACATTGTTTTCCCCTTTAAAATTTGGTTCACTGTTTGGCATTTGCCTGATAATTAGCCAGATAACTGATTTTAAGGTGAATTGTTGATGTTTTCACTTTCAACAAATAGTTTGTACAATGTGGGAGACAAATGAAATATATCAGAAATCGAATAGTTCATGGCCACGGAATAGAAGCGACATAAAAACAACCTGGTTTCATTTCTAACACTGACACAGAAAAATCGAAATAACGTTAATTGAAATTGATTTCTTTTTTAAAAATCATTAAGTAGAGTCATATGCCTCCTTTGAACAGGTAATTAATTGGAATCTATAGAAATAGTATTTCACACGTGATAGAAGATAAATACTGCTGTTTGTACTTACTTCTAATCGCTCTCGTCTCGTCAAAACTAACAAGGACTACTTTTAACAATATAAAGTTTCCAGTGTCAGTGTACTAATTACTGTGATTGACACAAGGTTGTGAAAATGACGTATAATATATTGTAATTGTACCGTTTATACATAATTCTAACTTTTTTATGAATTGTTTAAAGAAATCTTGTTTGCTCAATTAATTTTAATCAAACAGTTGATATATATGCCCTTATATGTACAACTTGATAATTATAATAGCCCCTTGGTGTTCTCTTCATAATACTTAAGCTAATACAAAATCCACTTAGGATTTCTATGGCTATACGTCTTATTTTTAATTGGGTTGTTTTCAATAGGTATATATGAGATTTCACTACCTAAGAAAATCTCTCCTATGTGCTGTCGGTTATGTACATTTAAGATTACCCAGTTTATGAAAAAAATGGATTTTTTGTTCATTTTTCTAAAAATGTTTAGTTATGTTATTTAATAAGCTCGAATTCAGTTTGCTAATTGTTCAACCAAACAAGACTTGTTGCTTTGATACTTCAACAAATTGTCCATGACTGGAACAACTTGTCGCAGTGGTGTTTGTTTAACTTGTCGCAGTGGTATTTGATTAACTTGTCGCAGTGGTGTTTGATTAACTTGTCGCAGTGGTGTTTGATTAACTTGTCGTAGTGGTATTTGAGCTATTAGTCGCTGCGTGATAAAAACAATTTGTCGCTGTAGAACCGAACCAAGTTTGTCGCTGATCGATGTATTTGAACCATTTGTCGCTGTGATGTTTGAACAATACTTTAACCAATTGTCGCCGAGGTATTACAAATGTTTGTCTCTGAAGAATTGAACCAAGTTCCTCGTTTCAGTTTTTTTAAAACATTTGTGGCTGGGTATTAGAATAATTTGTCTCTGTAAAATTGAGCCAAGTTTGCCGTCGCGATATTTGAACCATTAATCGCCTCGGTATTAGAATTACTTGCGTCGAAAATTGAATTAAGTTTGCCGTCGCGATATTTGAACCATTTTTCGCTGCGGTATTTTAATAACTTGTGCCTGTAGAATTGAACCAAGTTTGCCGTCGCGATATTTGAACCATTCTTCGCTGCGGTATTTTAATAACTTGTGCCTGAAGAATTGAACCAAGTTTGCCGTCGCGATATTCGAACCATTCGTCGCTGCGGTATTATAATAACTTGTGCCTGTAGAATTGAACCAAGTTTACCGTCGCGATATTTGAACCATTCGTCGCTGCGGTATTATAATAACTTGTGTCTGTAGAATTGAACCATGTTTGCCGTCGCGATATTTGAACCATTCGTCGCCTTGGTGTTAGAATAACATGTGTTTAAAATTGAACCAAATTTGTCGCCGCGATATTTGAACAATTCTTCGCTGCGGTATAAGAATTACTTGTGCCTGTAGAATTGAACCAAGATTGCCGTCGCGATATTTGAACCATTCGTCGTAAACTACCTTGTTTATTTTACATATATTAATCATTAGTAACTTATGTTAAAAGGGTCTAAAATTAAGTCACAATCGTGTACTGGGTATTGTATTCTACTAAAACAAAAGATAAAAGCTCAGAGGTTCACGGGGACATCAATACACAGTGTTTATTAAACAGATGTTAGTCACTCAGCTGTAACGCCAACTTATAAAGATATATACGGGAATTATGTACGTGCACAAAAGATATCTTTTAATTTTCTTACCTGTCATTGTAAAGGTAATTCATCTGGCTATCAATTAAAAATCCAACGAAACTGCTTGCAAATCTTCAAATATCTATATGGCGTTTATAAAAAAAAATCGCCACCAAATAATTTATGCCCAGTGTCCGTAATCCATCAGTAGATAAATATTGAATTCCATGAATAACGATTAAAAAAAATAAAACAAAAAAATCACTTTTACATCAATGTGTCCGAATGTGTTCAATCAAGTTTTAATCCCCTCGTGTAATATCAAGTAGATTTGATTTGTTTGAACCAACAGGTAAAAAATCTATCAACACTTTTAACCAGTATATAAAATTCAGGTTAGATATAATGTATAAAATAAATATTCCCTTTGAGAAGTAGTTAACTATCTGACGTCAGTTATATGCGTGTGTACTTCGTGTCAATCTGTTAAACTCCACTACTGTAACGGGGTATATTATTTGTGTTACCACTTTTTATAATTAAATCACCCTGTGTGTGCGCGAAAAAAAAATTACTACCATCGCTCTTAACTGAACTCTGCATTTATCTGACACACATACGTATGTTCTTAATAGATTAAAACATTCAGGTTACGCTACGATGAATCCGCGAATCCAAAAACATGTATAAATATATATACAGTATTATACATGCGTTCATGGAGTATATATACGTACGCGTTTATCACATATAAGTTTACCCACAATTTTAAGATCAATAGAGAGTGAAAAGGAAACTTAAACAATACCAACAATTTTTTCAAATAGAACTGAACAATATTTATCTTGTATTGCTTTTAAAGTTTTTAAATATAGGTCAAATAGGTGACACAGAAAAATAATTAATCTTTATTAGAAAGCATATTAATAAAGAACTGCAAGTTTTCATTTTTAAATATATTAACTATCCTGTGCACGGAAACTAGGAACTATATTAATATTTTCGTTTTATTCATTTTGTATGTGTATATTTTTAAATAAGAAATTTTTACCCCCTCTTACGTGGTAAGGCACACATTAATGTGTATTATAACAGACAATTACACCACTAATATGAAAAAAAGCCATTTTATCCAGTGAAACATATCCCCACACTCAGCAGACTCCCGGATCCCCCTCCACGTCATCAAGGCCGGACCCCCCCCCCCCCCCACGCGTTATAAGTTTGTTCTTTTATCACGGAATATTGATTTGAAATGTACAAGTATGTGTGTATTTATTTGAGCAGTCGATTTTGAGATCGATCAAGAATATGTGGCAACATATGTGAGTAAATGTGTGATCATTTATCAATTATAAATTGTATTTATTAATTCAACCATGAATATTTTTTAAATAAAAATCAAATGAATTATTTATCTTTTCTAAATTGACATGTAGTAATGACCTATATTTACAGGTATATAACAGATAATGACGTATATAGAAGCAGCGTGATATCATTTTTATACGTAATTTCATAATCTTATGTATGAAATCTCGGCCAATTGATTTTCATTAAATGATCCACTATATTATCTATATAGTTTATAAATTTATCTACATATCTACCCTGATCTAGTCAGATAAGTTTTGTTGGTTAAGTTTAATATTATTTATATTGTGCTATTGATGACGCCAGTCTTTTTTTAGTGCACATTGTACGTGGCTAATTGACCAATTAAGGACTCGTAATCATCTAAAGGTTCCGTGTCTGCGGTCTTGTATCTTTGACCAACTGGTAAACATCTTGTGCAAAACACACGATAGTACTAGTGTTTACGACAAGACAAGCAACACTCACACTTTTCTTATGTGTTCCTATACATCATAAACACTTTAGGTCCCGGTTTCACAATCATTCCTTAACTAAGATTTTCCCTAACTCAACTTAAGCAAAATTTGACAATCTCTTTTTAAATTACAAATAAGCAATTGTAATAAAACTAAATACAGTTGTTACAAGCTTGGAGTGATCGAGAAATGACACCTTAAATTCCTGATTATCTAAACAAATAACCAAATTATCAAGATTTCAAATTTGTTAAGTTAAGTTTAGAAAAATCTTAGTTAAGGAATAATTGTGAAACCGGAGCCAGTCATATACATTTTGTCACTGTATAGTTTTATTATACTTCCATGTTCAATACATTCTTAATTCATTCCAAATGATGCAAATAATAAGCACGTTTAAACGACGTGTGCCAATATATTAAGCGTTGGACGTTATCAAAGCAACCAAAAACCTGACCTCGATGTATCAAATACATATTGTAATGTTAATACATGTACCTTTCTGCACCTTGATATATGATATACATATTGTAATGTTAATACACGTACCTTTCTGCACCTTGATATATGAAATACATATTGTAATGTTAATACATGTACTTTTCTGCACCTTGATATATGATATACATATTGTAACGTTAATACATGTACTTTTCTGCACCTTGATATATGATATACATATTGTAACGTTAATACATGTACTTTTCTGCACCTTGATATATGATATACATATTGTAATGTTAATACATGTACTTTTCTGCACCTTGATATATGATATACATATTGTAACGTTAATACATGTAACTTTCTGCACCTTGATATATGTAATACATATTGTAACGTTAATACATGTACCTTTCTGCACCTTGATATATGAAATACATATTGTAACGTTAATACATTTACCTTTCTGCACCTTGATATATGATATACATATTGTAACGTTAATACATGTACCTTTCTGCACCTTGATATATGATATACATATTGTAACGTTAATACATTTACCTTTCTGCACCTTGATATATGATATACATATCGTAACGTTAATACATGTACCTTTCTACACCTTGATATATGATATACATATTGTAACGTTAATACATTTACCTTTCTGCACCTTGATATATGATATACATATTGTAACGTTAATACATGTACCTTTCTGCACCTTGATATATGATATACATATTGTAACGTTAATACATGTACCTTTCTGCACCTTGATATGATATACATATTGTAACGTTAATACATGTACTTTTCTGCACCTCGATATATGAAATACATATTGTAACGATAATACATGTACCTTTCTGCACCTTGATATATGATATACATATTGTAACGTTAATACATGTACCTTTCTGCACCTTAATATATGAAATACATATTGTAACGTTAATACATTTACCTTTCTGCACCTTGATATATGATATACATATTGTAACGTTAATACATGTACCTTTCTGCACCTTGATATATGATATACATATTGTAACGTTAATACATTTACCTTTCTGCACCTTGATATATGATATACATATCGTAACGTTAATACATGTACCTTTCTGCACCTTGATATATGATATACATATTGTAACGTTAATACATGTACTTTTCTGCACCTCGATATATGAAATACATATTGTAACGATAATACATGTACCTTTCTGCACCTTGATATATGATATACATATTGTAACGTTAATACATGTACCTTTCTGCACCTTAATATATGAAATACATATTGTAACGTTAATACATTTACCTTTCTGCACCTTGATATATGATATACATATTGTAACGTTAATACATGTACCTTTCTGCACCTTGATATATGATATACATATTGTAACGTTAATACATTTACCTTTCTGCACCTTGATATATGATATACATATCGTAACGTTAATACATGTACCTTTCTACACCTTGATATATGATATACATATTGTAACGTTAATACATGTACCTTTCTGCACCTCGATATATGTAATACATATTGTAACGATAATACATGTACCTTTCTGCACCTTGATATATGATGTATTGTAATTGTATTGTAATTAATTCTACCACTGTTCTTGTAATTTGGTTTGTTTTGGCTTTTTGTAGCTCGATGCATATTATTAAATTTTAAAAGTATCACTGTCCATTGATATGTATTAAAACAGCTTGTCTTAATACAGCCCGTCATTGAAGATAATGGGAGGACGATTTTTTGCTACCACATACTATCTCTTTTAGAAAATGACAAGAAGTATTATATAACACTACCATCTAAAACTTCGTTTTCGAAAGAAAGAGAGAACAACGTTAAATAGATTCTCAAATACATTTCACTGAAGACTTTTTGTATCAACAAACAATAAGCGGTGTTTTAGAATTAGAACGCGGTACTTGGTACCGGCAGTAAGTACATGGTTAGCGATGCTTTATGATAAGAACGCGGTACTTGGTACCGACAGTAAGAACACGGTTAGCGATGCTTTATAATAAGAACGCGGTAATTGGTGCCGACAATTAGTGCATGGTACGCGGTGCCAACAATTAGTACAATGTTCGTTGTGCTTGCAATAAGAACACGGTTATCGATGCTTACAACTAGCACACGATACACGGCGGCAGTGCCACCAATAAGACTCGAAGTTAGTGTCAATAATTATTTTCCAGTATGCGATGCTTCTATTAATTTTGTGCAGTATTAATTATTACTGTTTTAGAATTGGTAAGACGTTTGTCCATAAATCCGAACATATCTTTCTGTTACTAATTTGACTGTATTTGGGACTTGGTGTCAAACATTTTAGTGACCATGTTCTGTTCTATGTCAGTTTTATTTGTCCAAGTTGGCATGAATTATAATGTCAAAGATGTTGATCGGTGTAATGGCATTTAAGTCACAAATTACAAAGAGCATACGATAGATCTGTCATGTACTGATTTTGAACGCATTATCTTAAAAGAAATTCAAAATCAGCATATGACAGATCAAATAAAACAGGGAAACTTGCGAAAACGTGAATATGCAATTAGATTGATAAAATTGTGTCCCGTCGCGAATACCAAATTAAGTTAATAAGTCAATAAGTTGTCTCAAACAATTTTTAAAGAGAAACATTGTAATGATCAGGGCATACGTATACTGAACTTTATATACGATACACATAAATTCAATCGAATACGTCGTTTCGCAGATGTATTCATTCCTTGCCAATTCGGATTTTAGTATCGATCTAAATCATGTGACCATCCTCGAATTTAGGGGCATAACAAAATTGTCAACAATTGTCGACTGCGTGGTGATAGAAATGGGATGTAATTTTAACTATTTTACATATATTTTCAGGCTTATACCTGTGTCAAATAATTAAGTTGTTATAAATGAATAGATTAAAAGACATCTCAAGATCTTAATTAGAGTTTTAGAGATTTTTTGGGTTATTCTAGTCGGGAGCAATAACGGGGAGCTTCTTTTTAGGGGAAACGTAAAATACACTATACGTCTTTAACTATCTTTAAACTGCTTGATTTTAATTTTGTTTAAAATATATTATCGTACATTATACAAAATATACAAAAATAAATCTTATTAATAATGAAAATCCCTAATTAAGGTCACTCGGATTCACTGTGCAGTCATTACAACAGCAATTTTTAGGTGAATAAAATAAATCTACAATGTTTTTTAATTGTCTCTATGATTAAAAAAAACCTAAAAGAATTTAAAATGCCATTTTTGGTGCAAAAATTTTCAATTTATCATCAAAAACGAGACCTAGCAGTTCATTGTATATATGTTTATAAACAAGGCGGTAAAAGTGCCCTAAATTCAGTCACGTGACACTTCGTCCGGAACATTGTATCCGCGAAACGCCGTATCAATTGACTAAAAGTTTTCCCGTCAAACCAGACGTTAGGATTAATCGAAATTGGCTAGGTGTGATAATAATCTAAACTTTTCAAACCAAGTCTTAAATCCAAATGAGCCGAACACCGAGAGTCGTCTGCACACGGCTTGGCAAAACAAGGCCATAATGAAAATTATTGACATGGTTTTGCCATGTTACTTATCACAAACCAACAGTCATTACTATTCAAATAAATAACATGATCTGAAAAAATGTGTACACTAATTAACCAGTAAAATTAGCCTATCAGCATATTTCATTGTAGCCATTTTGTTAGAATGACTTACGTAAAATATACTACAAAAATTAATTATAGAAACAATAGATTACAAACTCTCAATGAAAACGACTAAGCAAGGTCAAAGGTTAGCTAATATTGTATTCAATTTAAGCAAAAACACTAACCATCTCTAATAAAATTGGAGATGTTTTTATAATGAAAAAAATGAAAGCCGAATCATGCACGGACAAAATACCGAACTTTGAACAATGAAAGTGTTAAGATACCTTGTTAATCCTTAGCTTGTAAATACGAATAAATCTTATTACGGTTTGTTAAGTCGGGAACATACGGTAACATTAGGATATACTTACAACCATTAATAATGGTGACGTGTTTAGTTTGTGTCATGTAATCATGTAAAGTAAAACCTCAGTCAAATTGTAAAAAACGCATAACAAGTAATAACCATTAGATTGGTTGGTTGTAATGTTATTTGACGTCACATCAGAAACGATTCAGCTTTTCGTAACGAGAGCAAGGTTTTTCATGTCCCAGGATTAGTTTCAGGACAAGTCCATATGTCGTGAGATATGCGGGTGTATTTCATTGTTTGACTTATAACAGCTCGCACACTCGGGGCGACTTTAACGTGCTAATTTACAGACTGAGTGCAACGCAGACACGCATAACCTCCCACTTCGGGACACCAGTATTTTTTTTTTTTGTAAACCATTATACAAACAAGTTATCGTAGATTCATTTAATACAAAAGAAAAAATACATTGAGAGTACTTGGTATCATTGTGACATTTTGTTGCAAATAGATATTGAGATAGTCTTAAAGGCGGTTAATTGAAGATAACTCAAACTTGTTGTATTAAGGAGAAATCTAACCGAATGTTAGAAAGTTACAAAATCATATGCTACACATATTAGAGTGATTACAATTTGCCCAAAAAAATCAATTTCATTAAACTTAAAAAAATTGTTTTGAAGACTTCTGACCAATTCTTATCAGACTTTTTACCCCAATAGTGTCAGAGCAGAGGATTATTTTTTAGATAAATAACCATTACTTTTAAATAATTGACCTTGACCCTTAAACCTATTACATCAAATGATTGCTAAATCAGTACATACAATATTCTTATATCCATACGGATACAAGATGATTTACCACGTCATAATTCTTCTACCTCTATGACCTTGACCTTTTAACATATGACATTGATCTGTATATCAAGTTAATTCTTATATCAATACTTTTAAAGTTCTAATATATATGCCTTCACAAAAAATAATTTATCTAGATAATCAACCTTTTTAAATATGTTTATGCATCGTTACTTAATCTTTGAACTCATGACCTTGATCTGTATCAAAATGATTATTATATCAATACTTTTACAATATTCCAATATACACATGCTAATACAAAAAGTATAATTTTTGAGATATATTGAAAAATATTAATTAAAACAATTTCCCTCCTGAGTACTTTGTTATCTCCTCCTCCATTTCCCACTGCTAAGATTTGTGTCAGTTTAAAACTAGATTTTCTTTAAATCTTTTACATGACAAATCTGAGTTAAATCTATTTCATGTTAACGTGAGGAGATTTTTTTAAGTTTCCTTTTCGCCTCTATGAACACCAAAAGGAACGTAATACCTTCATTTTCGTAAATCTGATATCTCTACACCTAGACATGATTATTGTGAAATACATGAGTATAATATTTGATCTGGTAGTAAAAACAACGGACAGCGGACGGAGATAAGTCACAAAAGCTCATATTAGCCTTTGGCTCAGGTAAACTAAAATCATTGGTTTGTATAACGCAAGAACATTATTCAGTATAAGTCATTCACTCATGTTTAATGAATGTTACTTTTAACCTTGTCAGATTTTCAAAAAATCATTTCAGACTTTTTATTATGCAATTGGATTGAACTTTGGTATTTCGAAGGAGGTATTTTATGCTTTTCCATCGAGAAAATCAGTCACAATTGAACAAAAAATAACAAGTAGGTTTATTGACGTGGAAGATTACATAATCACATTGAAATAACTTGACGTTTTATCTCTTTAATCTAGAATAAAGTCTTATTTGAGTTGAATGTACATTGAAACGATTTACAAATATTCATTACTGTTATTCAAATATATAAATAAACAAATAAATTAAAAATGAAGAAATCACGGTAATACGCAAAACAGCACATTAAAAAACATACATGAATACAGTTGAATATCGTTATCTCGAACTCCACGGGGAGATGAAAAAAGTCGGACTTAACCGAAGTCTGAGAAAGATGGGATTAACGTTGTAAAAGGCAATCAAAATGGAATCTAATCATTTTTAACATACCGTAAGTGTCTTTATTTCCAGTTTCTTCTATTTTACATTTACCCGTTTAATGTGTAGATTTCGTTCCTCAAGAATAAAAAATTTCGGAACTTTCTTTGTCGATAAATAAATAATTCCGTTATATATCTATTCCTTGCACGGTATGGTTACTACAATCACTTTTACGCATCCGGTTTGTGCGTTGAAAAGTGATTAAAATGATTTCATACGCAAGCATTCATGTTCGGCTTTGTAGCAATAAAACCACCATCTATTCTATCAGATAACTTTTTGTCTATGCGGGGCAAGAATTTTTGGCTTTCGATAGCTATGAGGTCGACTCAGTATCATAGTATAACACTGATAGTAGATGGGAGACAAAGCATTTTTGACGAGATCATTTGTTTAGTTAGCAATGAATAAAAGAAAAACACAAACCATGCAAGGCAAACCTTTTAATCAATCATTTTGCTGATTTTTCCTATTTCTTTTTAGAACGAAGTATCAGTTAGTATATATAAGCTGTCTGCTAATGAAAAAGTCTCGTTTAATCAGTATTGACATTCTTTTTATTTTGTTATACATGTATTTTCTACTTATAAAAACAGTCAACTTTTTTGTCATTTAAAATATTAGTTTTTATTCACCTCTTTGTCTTTTTTCCTTTATCAAACCGTTTTACTAACGAGACTTACATTTGCATATTAAAAGAAACCTTTTTTTCGGTATCAGATATAAAGCTGTATAAAGCAAAATAGTGTTACCAAAATCAAAACAACCATCTTGAAATATAATAAATTACCCCACTTACAGAAATTAAAGTTCGATTGTTATCAGTCTGGCCCGTTATAATGTTCTTATTGTTAAGTTGATCAGTTTAAATTGAAAATGAACCATATCATGTTGTATTGACATTGTGTGATAAGATCTTTATATAGAAAAACAATACAGACCGGTCATTACCACCAGTAATGGTGGTCATCGACGTAGAAGTAAAAAAAGAAAAATAATTATAAATTTTACGTGAAATATTTCTAAATATAAAAAAGATTGTTTTTTACAACTGCAGTTTTCCCGAGGTTCTTCTACAAACTCGTGCATGCACTCTCCACATACGTAGAATAATAGAGTAATAATCAGTGGTTAAATAACGACTAACACTAGTTCTAAAAGTCGACTTTTTAAATCAATGCAATCTGCACTGGATGTAAAACGGACAGTTGAGTTTTCAGGGTCGAGTGTGCCAATAAAATAACTACTGCTTGTTCCATCTGTCAGTCATTGATTTGTCATATAAATTATCTTAACTTAAACTTGAATTTTACACTGGGCATGAAGTTTGAAAGCGGAAAGTTCACTGGTTATGAAAATCAAAACGAAAATGACGATGTCCGTTTACTTTCGTCATTCTCATTTTTTGAAGAAAAAAAAATACGAAAATTTAAAAAATCAACATTGTAGCTGTAAAGCTGTAAAAATATCTTAATCTGAAATCCATAATGCAACTGACTATAATACTATTTCAAATACCATGACGCCGTCAGAACTTGTTGAAATGATAGCCACCCAAGCATACTGCAAGTTTCGAAACGAAGAATATTGCGCATAAGAAGAAATAATGCATCAAACTGAGTACCAGTGCTATATATCCTTAATCTAGAACCTTTACTACCAGATTACCTACCCCCCCCCCCTGAATTTCCCGCTAAGTTTTGACCAAAAAAGGCGTTTATTTTTACATAAGCTATATGAATAGGCGTCAGTTGTTGACGCTGCAAAATTCTTTATTTTGCATGGGCACAAGCATTTTCATAATGTCATGTGCTACTTTTGAATTTTTATGAAATAATACAATTCAAAATGTGCTAATTGTCATGTGCTGCGTTTAAATTGTATTATTTCATAAAAATTCAAAAGTAGCACATGACAATAATAAAAAAAGGATAGAAAATCGTTGTATAATTTATGTTTTGGTGTCAATTCTTGAACCAGATAGAAAAATCCCTCACCTTATTCCGACATATTTTCTGAAGAACTTGGATTTTGTATCTGGCACAATAAGTATTTATAGATTTTAATATTCTTAAGTGGTTAAGAAACAGTACAAGGCGATGAAGACATTCTGCGTTTCACCGGACTTCATTGTAGTAAAAGCAATTTACTAGTATAATATGTAGAAGATTTAACACAAAGATATTTGTTATATATTTGTATGATCTAACAGTTACATCTTCTTTAAAAACAAACATCATTTTATTTGTTTGTTATTGAAAGGATATGTGGGCGTGTGACGTTCACAATAATAATAATGATAATGAATGAAGCCGTATAATCCGTACAAGACATTGTTCCGGTTGTACTTTCTTATTCTTTAATAGAGGGGATTAGGCTTTATTGTTCCTGCTATGTTGTACCAAATATCTGTCCATCAGATTTAAATTCAACATCCATTCACTATCAACATACAATAATTACGTTATATCTAAGATGGCTGATAAAACCGTCGGGAAACTTCATTTTTCCTTCAACCACTGACAATGCTCAAAGTCAAAACAAAAAATCATCGTAAATTTTAGTTTATTACGTCAAATTTTGGTAATATAGTATCTCTACAAACAAACAAAATCTGTTGTAATAAATGACATATTTATACACAATAAAGAGCTAATGGTCGCAGTTTGTCTTTACCCACAGACAACATCTATTGCAATAAATGGAATGGTTATACTCAATACAGAACTTATACGACGATCGCAGTTTGACATTCACATCAAGATTTTTTTTATCTCTAGTCCTATACAAAGCCGATTCGGTGTATCTTATACGATCGCAGTTTGACATTCACATCAAGATTTTTTTATCTCTAGTCCTAAACGAGGTTATTCGGTGTATCTTATACGATCGCAGTTTGACATTCACATCAAATTTTTTCTTATTTCTAGTCCTATACAAAGCCGATTCGGTGTATCTTATACGATCGCAGTTTGACATTCACGTCAAGATTTTTTTATCTCTAGTCCTATACAAAGGTGATTCGGTGTATCTTATACGGTACAAATAATTGATTTGAAATACAGATTGCCTAAATCCATATAATTTTTCATTTTCAGGAGTAAATGACTTTATTAAAAGATTTTAGCAAATTTGCATGTCATTGTTAAAAACGTCTTTACTATTTACCAATCAAATTTGTTTCCTCATCATGACGTCATTCAAGTGTGATAATAATCACATTATATAAAACGCCACATAAAATCAAAGTGGTTTTCCTCGCCATGACGTCATACAATTGTGATAATAATCACATAATATTAAACGCCACATAAAATCAAAGTGGTTTTCCTCGCCATGACGTCATACAAGTGTGATAATAATCACATTATATAAAACGCCACATAAAATCAAAGTGGTTTCCTCGCCATGACGTCATACAAGTGTGATAATAATCACATTATATAAAACGCCACATAAAATCAAAATAACACAAAGGCAAGGCATTATAATTCATATGAAACATTGAATATTAACCGCTACAGACCAATAAAATCATGTCTCAGAAAACCTTAATATATAAATGAGTAATTTCTTATGGCCGTTCAATAGTGAAACTGGCGTTATCATATGATGACGAAAAAATGATATTTCAGTTATGCATGCAGATATTTTTTTCGGGCATTTCATATCGAACTGAAAGAAATTGTAATGATATACAAAAAATCTCAACTTAAATCATTTGCAGAGTATATGAATTGAGTAAATGAATTGAGAGAGAGAGAGAGAGAGAGAGAGAGAGAGAGAGAGAGAGCGAGAGAGAGAGAGCGAGAGAGAGAGCAAATATGAACATTTCAATGACGTCTTCAATGTAGGAAATAATAAGGATCATGCTGCTAAATAATCATAACAGATAAATAATATTTAATTAGTGTGGATGAATTTAATACCATTTTAGATTTAAATATTACTAAGGTTTCCCTAATTACCCTGATTTAAATGTTAAAACAGGTCACTTAATATAATTCTGTTGAGTAAAGTGTGCACTTAAAACGAAAAGTAAATACAATTAAAAAAAAGAAAGTAAAATATATTTATAATTTTGTACATAACGTCCTGATTTTTGATTTCATCACGTAACCAGAGTGAATTTGCGATTGTTGGATATAGGAACAAGGGTTCAGGTGCTATAACAGACTGCACGTTATTCTGGGTCAATCACATACAAATCCAGGTTCAAAATAAAATTAAATAGGACGAGACTCTTTAGACACTATCTATTATGTATGATTGGTTAAAAACTGATATTTTTAACGAGAAAAAAGTCAAAATTATGCATAAGTCAGAACAGTAGAAGGATAGCGTCATTTTCCAGTTTCATCTTTTTGCAAGATTGTGATAACCTTTTATGAACATGTTTATAACTATATGGTACATGTATTTAGTTGCCATGATAACCAACTAGATACTAGTATCTTGATTATAAACAAATTACTTATTACTAATTACTATTCAGATAAAGTAAATGATTCAAGGATTTGAAAATGATAGTTGCTATCAAGATTAATTTTATAAGAGAAGTATACATCTATATCATGATGAATTATATCTATTTCTTTAAAATTAATTTTAAATATGGAATGTGTTATATTTCTTTCAGAAATAATGGTGTATCATATACAGCATATCAAAACGAGACTCTGGAATTGTTTTAACACATTATGAAATCAAGAAGAGTTATACGTATATATCCTTGGTTGATTTTTTAAATTTAAATTTATGAAGAGTAATGTCTCCATAAAAATAATAATGTGAGGAGGCCCAATAAATGATTTAAAAAGCAAATTTAATTGCAATCAAGAATAAGAGATTTTATTTCTCTTGTAAAATATGAAAACATAATCTAATTGTGAGTGACATGTTTAAAAATTTTTGTTTGGTCATCTGTTGTTTTCCACTATATTCCTATCTATTTCCACTTAGGTTCAAATACCTTTCGTCTGAATCTTAGTGTAAGAGAGTTTGTCAGTTTGTTTTTTTTTCAGAGGTGGTCTTCTTATTTTTCAAATTGTTTCTTCACCATCACAAAAATATCAAAATAATTAGTAAAATTGTGACTGATGGGTAAAGACCACCGTTTAAGTATTATCGTTTCCATGGAAACAAAGCGTACTTCCTCATCTAGTTTACTGATCCCAGAACTAACATATAATTAAATGAATCGTGATTGGTATGTAAAACGCCTTTATTTCAATATTTTATTTACTCTAGCAACAAAATAAAATTAATTCTATAATTCTGTTTTGTGTTGGGTATTTACCACGGTAACAACTGCAGAAACATTTTTAACTGGTAAATAACATCAAACAAGCCCCTTTGTTGTTGTTTACCTACACATGGTTTCGACTGCAACCTATAATTTTTCAGCAACAATATGTGCCATTGTCTTTTTTATACAAAGATTATAGTCTCATATTATTCCATTGTCTAATTTATACGGAGACTATTGTCTCCTATTGTTCCGGGTGTTATTCAAAGCCTCACAATAAAACAATTCTGCACTGTTCAACTAATTTTCATAACTACATGTCGAAGCTTGATTAAGGTCTCGATGTCAAACTACGATCTCATTTACAGATCGAGCATGTCACAAACTGCACTAATGTAGCCAATTTGTAACATTTTAAATGAGGAAAGGTTCGTGCATGTACATTAGCTTTTAAGCATGAGATAATACGGACAATAAGTTTGTACAAACGTAAAAAGTGGTAAAAATGAAAGAGTAATATTACTTATAAGCATTTATACATAGTTTGGCATAGTTCTGAATACATAACTGCATATTGTATACTAGACTAAATCCAGTTGGGGTAAAAATTCATCACTGACCTTCATCCTATTTCACATTTATAGCACATTAAACTTTTTGAATGGTTTAGTTATATGAATTCTCTAAAAGTGTTATATGATACACCAAAGAGTCAACGGGGAACTTTCTAGAAAAAAAGGACTCTTCTAAGCAAACATCGCTTTCAAAAGAAATATTTTATCATATACCCAATTTTTTGATCACCAAATAGTAAATGGAGAGCTTTCCAGAAGAAATGGACACCTCTATGTAGAAGCAAATACCGCCTTTAAAAGAAATAATTTATCAAACATCCCATTTTTGATCATCAAATAGTCAATGGAGAGCTTTCTAGAAGAATATGGACACTTCTATTTAGAAGCAAACACCGCTTTCAAAAGAAAAAGTTTATCATATAACCCATTTTTGATCACCAAATAGTCAATGGAGAGCTTTCTAGAAAAAATGGACACTTCTATGTAGAAGCAAACACCGCTTTCAAAAGAAATAATTTAACAAACATCCCATTTTTGATCATCAAATAGTCAATGGAGAGCTTTCTAGAAGAATATGGACACTTCTATTTAGAAGCAAACACCGCTTTCAAATAGTTTAAAATATACCCAATTTTTGATCACCAAATAGTAAATGGAGAGCTTTCTAGAAGAAAGTAGAGGTTTTGTGTAGAAGCAAACACCGCTTTCAAAAGAAATAGTTTATCATATATCCCATTTTAAGTCTCTCGGTTTACTAGTTTAGAGTTTTTGCTTTTGAGGTTTTTCTTATATAACAATCATATAAAGTAAGTTTCTGTGTTCATTAAAGGTTTTAACAAAAGACAACATTTAATTTCCATTAAACACAAATTGATGAAAATGATGAAGATCCCTACACATACAACCAGCTCTACGAACATTTGATATGTTCAGTTCGGCAAACTTAATTTGGAATAAATAATTAATCAACTCACCTGGAACTAGCTGATAGTGAGATGCCGAGGATGAACTTCCTCTTGTGTGTTCGAAATGATGGCCATATACTGGACTGACACCTGTAAAATGAAGTGACTAGAAGTCAGTATGAACAAAATAAATTAGTAATCTTAAAACGGAAATATTGATGAAATTATCTCAAAACGACAACATTTAGAAAATCCACTTGCTAAAACACAAAACGTTTAGTCTTGGAATAAATTTTCATAACAAAACATTCTGTATTGTGCTATTTTCTTTTCCCTATTTTCAAAAAGAATGTTACTTAAAAATGACTTATAAATAAAAATTCAATTGACAGTGCACTCACTGTTTTCTTTCTTTCTTTTTTTATTATTAATTTTTTTTTTTTTTTTTTTTTTTTTTTTTTTTTTTTTTTTTTTTTTTTTTTTTTTTTTTTTTTTTGCTAATAACATGTATCTTTTTTTAAAGTTTCTTTTATTTTCTCCCATTTTGGTTGTATTTCCTTCCTCGTCTGTTACCTTTTACATACATTGACACAGAATTATATTTTTCAAGATCAAATTGATTATATTCATTTTTTGTTAAAAAGTGTTTTCTCGATTTTTTTTTACCATAAAGAGAATATACTTTCAACTTTTTCTGTGACAAATATTTTCTTTTATACGCATCAAAAACTTTTGAAAAGCTACATTTACTTTTGTAAAGCCAAATTTGTAGATCACTCCTGCTTTCACTTTTTTGAACAATTAGGATTTGTTATTTATTAAACTTAACTTAAGTTTCGACAATAGTAAGAAAACTTGATGTTAGTTCAAAATTATAACACGTCATTGGGGTCATCAAAATTGTTAGATTTTAAACAACATTTATTATCGTAACATATATAAATAATGGAAATTTCAACGAAGCTGTAATATCAGAACAATAAATACTGGAAAAGAAAGTGATAATTTATTCATTTTAATGGTCATTCACGTTAGTTTATATATATATTTTTACATTTGCTTTGTGAAATTCCCATAGCTGCAAGCTTGAGAGCCGTTGCCTTCATTACTGACAATGAATGCCCAAAAATTTTGTCATTCCGTGTATGAATACTGTCATATTATAAATTTTTGAATTTTCTGAATGAAATTTTCAAAAATATATATGACAACTAAAACTATTTCCCGTCTATTGTTCTAATTCTACCCAATTAATTTTAAGTTTCGGATTGATCATTCCGTCAGTTTTACCGAGGACGGTAAACTTAAATTACAGATGGCAAAACATCTGATTAGCTTCCTAGCGGATATGAACATGTTGTCAAATTACATTATTAAACAGTACTTACTAACTTGACACAATAGAGTACACTGAGGGTAGCAAGTCCTAAATTCTGGACACTATATCTAAACAATAGCCCTATGTTAATTTTGAAATATATACGTTACGAAACAAATGTTCATGATATCCAGATTACTACTCACACTATTGTTTTATTTTCACAGTTCTGAGCGTTTTAGCTAATAATCACTGTGGGTTATGTAAAAATTTCCTAACTACGCACCTGTTGTTTACGAGAAAACTGAAGTAAATTATGAAAATAATTATCAACTTTCGTCATTAGAATTGCTTATAAATAATTAACATTTTGAAAAATAATAAGAAGTTATATTCTACAACTGCTTTATACAAGTAAATAAAATAATATTTCTTTTTAAAATGTAAAATAAAATAAAAAATACGATGTTCGGGTTTTGAATTTTCTGAATGAAATATTCAGAAATTTATAATATGACAACTCTACAATGCAATCTACAACCCGGAACTACATTACCATAGGTAAACAAACATGGCTATCAAGTCACTTTTGTTTATATTCGAGACAAGCTTGAATTGATAAACGCATTACGAAATTTCACAAAGTAAAATCAAAGAAATTAATCAAATAATATTTTGATAACATATATAGGCAACTGGCTGATATTCACCGTATTGACATTGTGAGAGACATAGTGGTGTTTTTGATGGCCTGTTGAAAGAACAGACAACAACTGATCAGTCAAAACAATCAAACCACAAAAAAATCTTGAACAATCGGATCTTAAAAAAATTCTTCCCACCTTGGCAAAGCTGCTATATCCCCTATTATTTTGAGACAATGTGTAATGGTACAACTTGTCAATCAATTTTGTGTCTCGCGGGATGTAAATTAGCGTTAGCGCGTTATTCTGTTTGCTTGCAAAGTTGTTGCCTTTATACTGACAATGAACACCATTTAATAACAGTTCAATTGTTAAATGTTTTATACTTATTTGTCAAGAACCGACTCGACTACATTACGCCATCGACAGATACTATTACATATAAATGCTGTTATTTACAGTGTCATGTTACGTAGTAAACTTTATTGCCTTGTTTGAACTTTAGTATTCCAAATCAATACAAACTTTTTGTAGTTTGTTTGCTCTTTATAAAAACCACCTCCAATAAAACATTGATTTAAACCAGTTTACCTTATTATAAAAATCAGAGTAAACTAACTAGTCTCGAAATTGTAACACGTTTTAAATATGGCTCAATTCAAGCTCTAAGCATTGTGGTATCGTGACTTGGGCCTTCATAAGTTGCGTTTTAGAGTTTATAAAGCTGATTTTGACATTATCTATGTTTTAAAATTAAAAAAAAAAAAGATCATTTAGCATGATCAGCATGATAAAACCAACGTTCAAATAGTTGATGGGTAAAAAATGAAGAGAAAAAAACACGTTTTTTAAAAGACGTAATCGTCCTACAAAATGAGTATATGATTTGATGTTTATAACTATAGCTTCAAAGTACAATGTTGATGACGTCAAAGCATTGTTAATGGCAAATAAAGATAATGAAATATCTACATCTGACAGAATCATAAACCGTTACCAGGTGATGACAGAAAGTTGATTATTAATGAATAGACAACGTAAATGAAAATGTATTTAACAGTGTTACCATGGAGATGTGTTGTATAAAATATATTGATTATCATATAATTATCATTTTAACCCAGTGTGATGGTGTCAGAAGGAAACAAAATGCTACTAAATAAAATAAAATTTAATTTAATTAATCAAAATAAAATAATAAAATAAAATAACGAAAATAATAAGAATAAAAAAGAATTATTTGAATTAAAATTGGGTTTGCTGAACCAAAATGCCTATATGTGTACTTCTGTCACACTGTAAATGACGCTCCCATATTGATGACCTTGTCTTGTAGTTTTGTGGATATGAATATTTCCAGTGCACTTGTAAATCCCTCTTTTGCGAACTCGTTATTATGTCACAATTACTATTTTCTTTCAACTTTCTACCTAAATATGATACGCGCGTATCTAACAAACGTTCCTTGATTTTCCTAAGATTTTTCTGTACTTAATGGCGTGACAGTGGTCCTAAAAATGACATCTTAAACGCCATGACAATTTATAGGTGACAGATTAACTTAAGACAATCTCAGTAAAAAAAAAATAGATAAATAAATAAATAAAATAGCTTAATTTGGAGCCTAATCAAAATTGTTAGCATCTACGAATAATACAAGAATAAGTTTAGAATTATTATCATCTTTTAGTGATTTACTTTTGTGTTGTTTATTTCGATAGAAACATTTGAAGTAAACAATGCTTTGATTATTTACAAACTGACTGGTTTTGTTAACAAAACTTTGAACAACCGGATCACGGTAGAAATATCCCAAATTTATACCAAAACGTGTTTTTATTATAAAAAACGATATGGTCACATAATAAACAAGAATCATATTGGTCATCAGATAAAAACGATAGCCAGTTATGAAGAAAACTCTTCTTATTTTAAAAAGTTAAACCTTTTGTATTTAGGAAATGGCCTGTAAGCAAAAGTGATAACAATAATTAATAATCGTATTTATAAAGTTAGTGGGAATAACTTATTAAAACTTTTTGTATTTCTTATGTTCGAGTTTGAATTCTTCTTCGTCAAAACAGTTTGGATTGTGTTATTTTTAATCATTAAGTTATAATACGAAACACAAATAAGACATTATTTGTACAAGTTAGTCCAAAATAGTTTTATAACACAGACTAAATCTGTCGTTTGGTTGAGAAAAACAAGAAGTAAAATAGTCTTGTTGCTAACAAAACGTATTTGGGTTTTATTTTTAATAATACAACATTTTCGCAAAATGGGTTGTCAGGCAATTTCAGATCCAATTTTTTTTTACTGTTTTTCAGAGTTTAACTATTATATAATACAAATTGCTATTTACGGTATCTTTAATGTGTGGTTTGTAAACCAAAAGCAAAATGACTACCGGTGCTGAAATTTAAATTTAAAATTGGATAGGTATATGTATTGTCTTAATATCCATAATGAATGCACAGATTCTTGTCTATCACGTTTTCCTTTCATTAAATGGTACAAGCGCAAGATGGATAATGAAAAAGCTAGATCACAATATTAAACAGGAATAAAATTTTTATTAGATTTTTTCTCCAAAAAATCAAAGAAAAAAATAAGGCGAGACAAAGCTTTTTAACGGGTTCTTTTTAATCCCTGTTCTTAACTGCAATTTTTATTCATTTCTTGTTTTATGAAACATTTCACATTTACGGTGGGTTTATAACAATTTGTTTAATTACCCACTGATAAATGAGCTAGACAAAGATTTCTTTAAATGTATGTTATACTTATCATAGAACACATTTAACAATAATTCTAATAGTAACAAGACAAATGGAAAGGAGGAATTCACTCAACAAGATGTTCAAATACAAGGTCTTTTTAATATCATTTCTTTATATTTAGTGTTCTATTTTCAGCTATATACCTTTGACAGCAAATTACAAAAGGACAAATCCAATTTGTCTTAAAATCATTTACGTTATCTCGTTTCCCTTTTTATTTGTTAATTTGCACTTTATGTTCATTATACAGTGTTCTAGGTGATTTCGTTGACGTCACGTTTCGGATTTTTCCACTTTCCGTTTAATTTATTATACCTGTATTGAACAATATAATTTATTATAGAAGATGTATTTTGTGCTGTATATAACATAAATTGTCTGTTGTACATGCATATAATAACAATGAAACCGACGTCATTCATCAAAACTATGTGGGCTGCTTTGCTGCATATTGCATCACGTCACATCAGCAATATATTCATATTTATTTATATTTTATACATTTATTGTTCAGCCTTATTTGTTATGTTTCATTCATTCTTTTTCAGTTATCAGTGCAGTTACTGCAGTCGATATTTTAAGCTATCTGTATTTTTTAATTGACCAAAATTTTTCAGCTAACCTAGAATTTTAGCTATCTGTGATTATTCAGGTATCTGTGATTATCTGTGATTATTCAGGTATCTGTGATTATCTGTGATTATTCAGGTATCTGTGATTATTCAGGTATCAGTGAATATTCAGGTATCTGTGATAATTGTTATTAGTGCTATTTCAGCTATTTCCCATTTTCAGCTTTTCAAGCAATATTGATTTATTTTAAACACAAATTATAATAGTGCGTGAATTAATGTAAGTTATTTCTACAGAATAGGTTCACTTTCTGAACAAACAATTATTAATTTTCAAGACTTAGTCGAGTTTTTGCTAAAGATTAATTAATGCCACAGGTTATAAGGACTATTATTTAAACTATAAATAGGTTTTTTTTTCACTGTGGATGCCAATACGACAGCAGTAGGTAACAATGGTCAAAATTCACATTAGATATAGCCATACAAAGCAAACCAAAGATCTTTGTATGAATTTTAAAATTATGTCACAATTGCAAAAATGATATGTCAATGGCGACAATGGGTCATGGACTAGTCAGAATCATTCTAAGCACATAGACGAATTCAAAATAATTACTCGCACACACAGATATATATATATTGTGTTATATAATAGTATATACATGTTCAATCTTGGTTTTTGCTTTTTATTTGCTTATTCTAATGTGTACATGTAACTTGAATGATTGTCAAAGACAAGACAAGGATCGTTTGAATGAGACCTAGAAGCTTATGCCCTTTGTGGCTGAAGGTTGACCCGCTAGGGAATTCCTACACTGTATATTGTCAAGAGCGCTTTATGCCACATTACCATGGCCTTATTCTGATATATATACTGACACATAAACTCTTTTCAATCAATCCACCCATCATCTAATTAATAAAACTTGCTTATTTAACGTGGGCTATTTAAGTGCGTGGATATATAACTTGCCATGTCATGATCGCGTTCACTGAATTAGGTCCAGAAAGTAATACCAAAATTAATCGAAAGGCTTATTTATCACACTTTGTCATCATTTTTGTGACATACAACTTGTCATATTTCAATTATTTGCAAAAGGTGACAACACCTGCTTTTGAACAGCATCCATGTTATGTCCTGATGTCATAGCTTTTTAAGTGATAATTACAACAGGTTTTAAAACGTTCTTTACATTGCTGAGAAAGTCAATCCCCTTCCACATTAATACCAGAACAAAATGGTAAAGCTGGTTACGTAGAGAACCAATGAGAATCGATGTCTCAAAGACAAAAAAAACGTTAACTAGATAGGTGTTGTCCGTTGATCTTTAAAACGTGTCATTATAGGATGGTGTGTTTATTATATATATATATATATATATATATATATATATATATATATATATATATATATATATATATATATATATATATATATAACGGCTTTATTCTCCTGTACATTCTAGTTCTTTTAACACATAAGTATTGTGATAGTGAATTCGAAACCAAGACACAAACTACATTAAATTTTCAGAATAATTCGCTTAACAACCAATAAAACAACACCTGAACTAACTTTAAACCAGAACAGGTACAATCAAATATAGAAAGGTTGTCGCTGTATGAAACACATGATACATGATAAGTGAAGTACAGCTAATTATATGTATAACATCAAGACACAACACCTGAACTTACTTTAGCATTTAGCAAAATTTTCAGCTGTCTTAATTTTTGAAATTATTTAAAACTTAGGTCTGTTCCCTCATGCGAAGCATTCCTTGGCTGGATTTGGATTCATATAATTTTGGAACAGTTTCATTATTTTTAAACTGTTTGGCTTATGTTTTTTATCTATCAAAATTTTTGTCCCCTAGTGCCACTAATGAAGAATGATTTTCCGAAAAGTGCGCATATTGCACATCAAAATTTAGCAGGTATTTTGTTATATATTTAAACCATATCAGGTACAATCAAATATAGGAAGGTTGTCGCTGTATAATACATGATAACTGAAGAACAGCTAATTATATAAATAACATTAAGCCATAACACCTAAGCAAGTACAAAGTTTGTACGACATATTATAAATAACAAGACTGAAAGTCCATAACTTCAAACGAGTGGAGTGGAGTGGAGTGGAGTGGAGTAATGGAGTTTTATGCCCCAGTCTAGATTCTTTTATTTATTTCGAGGCAGTCAGTTCTGGGATGATGGAGGAAACAGGAGTGCCCGGAGAATTCCATCGACCTTCGGCAAGCGAACTGACAAACTTTCTCACACAAAGATCTGTCCCGAGTGGCATTCGAACCCAGGCGGTGAGAGGCACTGATACATAAGTGCGCGCTTTAGATCACTCGGCCACCGAGGCCAAGACTTCAAACGAGGAGAAAAATAAAAACACGGTCATTTGTTACATCCAATGCAATTTTTATTTTAATTGAAATGTCTAAAATGATCAAATTCAGTCAATCTGAATAGTAATGTGAATTAAATTTATTTTGACATAAAAATTTAAAAAAGAATTCCTAAAACTAAATCTTGGTATAAACAATATGTTATTCAACATTTATAATATATAATACATTTCAATGTATACAAAATTTGGAATTCTGGAACAAGAGTTAAACTCATATATTAACCAGTCTCCTGCTAAATAAGTAAAAACATTATAAAGCTATTTTAACAAATAAAAAAGATGAATCAACTTAATAATTTGAACAATGTTTAGTGGGTGTCTTGGTGTTTTGGACTGTTAAAATATCGTTTTGTTTTGATCATAAGATAATGTTGGGTCTGCATATAGCAGTTTATTAACACTCAGAGAATAGGGAAGTCGTTCTAAAGTTACAGCTCGAACGTGACATACACAGAATGGATCAAAGACCAGGTTTTTGCAAAATAACTGTTGTTTGAGGTGACTCCATTCGAAACGCAGAGGTGAATGAAGAATTTGACCTATCCTTGAACCGCAATTAAAGAAAAAAAGGGATTTTTCTGCAAGTATCGATGTATTTTTTAAAAACTGGTAATGAGCTGTGTTTTATTACTACAAGTAAGTCATTCCAGTCTTTTAAAGAACAAGGCATAAATGAGTTATAATATAGAACAGTTTTACACATAATATTTTGAAGATTTTCCGAGCTCCATGTATTATGGGAATAAATTTGATGAAAGGAGGGTGGAATAAGATCACAAAAGTATTGTAGGGCTAAATTTTTTAACATTTTATAAAATTGAATTAATTTTTGGTTCATTCTTCTCTTTTCTAAAGTTTCCCGTCCCGTTTCAGAATAAATTAAGGGCATACAAGCTAACTTGGTTACACCGCAGACAATGCGAGCTGCCTCCAAGTTGACTCTTTTAATTCTAGTTATAAGGTTTTCTGACATATTATCCCAAACAACATTACCATACTCTAGTAAAGGTCTAAATATCACGTGATAAAATATATTTATAAAATAAATCTTATCCAGTACATTTTTTCTGTAAATTTCTGGTGGACGTTTTTTTTTCTTTCATTCATTCTTAAACCTCGCATACAAATATTTAAATTAAGCCATAGCGACAACAAAATTTATAAATTGACACCTTTTAACGCAACACACGTCCGGATTTCAAAGGAGGTAAATAATTAATGGTGAATACTTAGTAAAAACTAATATAAAGATCGAATTTACAATAAATATTGATATTACGACCGCGAGAATTAAAAACGGAATAAATAACAGGTTATTGAAAAATAAAAAATTCCTTCAGTAAATATTTAATTTTTAACGATCAAAATTATGTATACTTAATTACTGTTAGCTAAGTAAATGAGAAAATTATATATATATATATATATATATATATATATATATATATATATATATATATATATATATATATATATATATATATTTATATATATATATATATATATATTATATAAATATATATAAGGTAGAAAGTTAATTGTGCTTGTCTAAGATATTAACACGACATAAAATTTCTATTGGTTCTGAGAGACAAACATGACCTTGAAAGTTACACAACTTGTTCAAATTTCAGATTCTTAAATTGTTATCATATAACTTATGATCGTGTCGTATTTTATTATATACGATTAAAATCAGAATCTTGTGAGTCACCGTCTATAACGATGTAAAAGGATTACAGTTTTACAAGGACAATTTTTTATCGTTTTTGTAAGGACAATTTTTTATCAATCAAAAATAAAATCTATCTGAATTTTATCTCACTATAATTCCTATGTTTAAAAAAACACTACTTTTTAAAACTTTCTGCAATCAACTTTAAACCATTTCTAAATAGAAAATATCATACATTTTTTCTGTCAAAAGCAACATGGATTTTCCCTTTTAAGGTTTATGATTTTATGCATCATAATAGCCTGTTTAGGGTGTATAAATGTTTATAATAAGCCAAACAAAGTTTTATTGAACAAAAAAACTGACTAGAAAACTCTAAAAGACAAGAGATGGTAGGCGCTAAGTCTATATTCCCAATAATTGGCTGTTTGTAAATACATACACTAAATGATAGTTACAATGCAATATATATATATATATAACATGTATCTTGTGTATCTTGCACTACGGTTATAACTATAACGAAATGTTTTACATTTAAAAAAAAAATTCAGTCTGTAAATGTTGGTTGACTTTATCGTCTATTTCTGTATTTATTAAATTTACTTAAATACAAGAGGGAATAATTTTTTGCATGTAATGGTCTGACAATGAAATAAACATTTTATAGTCAAGTTCTGATTTATATAAAGATGTTCAATACTTTGACATTGAAAACAAAATCGTATCAGTCAATACCTTAAATTACAAAACATTCATACATTCCTTTTGCTTAGGAATTCGTTTCTATAGCTACGATAAAACTGTGTTAGGATCGTTTTCATCATTTAAGTAAATTCTAAAGTTTATTTTCGGTTACCTTGACAACATTTGGTTTTTATTTTCATTACTCATTTCACAGATAGTTAATTATAACACGTTTCATATCTTCTTCAAAATAATTGTTATTTCTTAATTCTGATACATTGTAACGAGTAGTTTATTTTTTAGTGTTAATGACAGAATTCTAAAATACAAAATCAGCATTTACAGACAATGCTTAATTAGCTATTATCTCATCGACTCTCTCTCTTCTTTCATCAGTTTTTGTTTGACTTGGTCTTGTTATCTGTAACGAGAATACACGTAACTGGCTGATTGTATATGGCCGATTGAAGTTTCTATCTTAACCCTTGATTTTTTATTAGTTTGTTTTGCACGACAGTGAAAATTATACCTTAAAATAATCGCCATTTACAAAGTTTAATTGTTAGATACACATTTCACATATATTCAATTTCTTTAGTTAATTGACGTCAAGCGTGCATGCAATACCAAAAAACTGCAAGTCATTTCATCACGAGCATTTACAATTCATTAACCGAGATTGGAATGAAATACTTTTTATACAACAAATTAAATAATAATATCAATTTTAAATCACAGATCTCAACTTTTGATATCTAACAGGTATATAAAAACAGTAGAACAAAAACGAAAACCAATAACATCAACCAGGTTAAGTTATAAATTGCTTGGCGTCTGGTGTGAACGTTACAATAGAGTACAAACATATGTCTGTGGTATTATAACACTTATTTTGAATATACTTCTTTTTTCAATATTTTCAACTCCGTTTTGCATTGTTTAAGACCAGTTACCGATGTGTGATAATTTATTTGCTCTTTAATTCTACACGAAGATTAATTAAAAGCGAGAGAAAATGAACTAAAATAGAACACTTTATATGAATAACTGATAAGAAACAATCAATGAATAAGAAATTAAAAGACTTCAATAATGACGAACATTATAATTCAACTCACCATTATAGCTTTAAAATCACGTTTACGTTATTGTTTTCTCAACATCGTTTTATTTAACACGATAAAAGATAAAATGTTGGAGTATTACAATACAACTTGTTCTAGAAACGGTCGTGTAATAAGGCCGCTGATGTTTAGTTATTACAGTACAACTTGTTCTAGAAACGGTCGTGTAATAAGGCCGCTGATGTTTAGTTTTTACAGTACAACTTGTTCTAGAAACGGTCGTGTAATAAGGCCGCTGAGGTTTAGTTTTTACAGTACAACTTGTTCTAGAAACGGTCGTGTAATAAGGCCGCTGATGTTTAGTTTTTACAGTACAACTTGTTCTAGAAACGGTCGTGTAATAAGGCCGCTGATGTTTAGTTTTAAAGTACAACTTGTTCTAGAAACGGTCGTGTAATAAGGCCGCTGATGTTTAGTTTTTACAGTACAACTTGTTCTAGAAACGGTCGTGTAATAAGGCCGCTGATGTTTAGTTTTTACAGTACAACTTGTTCTAGAAACGGTCGTGTAAAAAGGCCGCTGATGTTTAGTTATTACAGTACAACTTGTTCTAGAAACGGTCGTGTAAAAAGTCCACTGATGTTTAGTTTTTACAGTACAACTTGTTCTAGAAACGGTCGTGTAAAAAGGCCGCTGATGTTTAGTTATTACAGTACAACTTGTTCTAGAAACGGTCGTGTAAAAAGTCCACTGATGTTTAGTTTTTACAGTACAACTTGTTCTAGAAACGGTCGTGTAAAAAGGCCGCTGATGTTTAGTTATTACAGTACAACTTGTTCTAGAAACGGTCGTGTAATAAGGCCGCTGATGTTTAGTTTTTACAGTACAACTTGTTCTAGAAACGGTCGTGTAATAAGGCCGCTGATGTTTAGTTATTACAATACAACGTGTTCTAGAAACGGTCGTGTAATAAGGCCGCTGATGTTTTGTTATAACTATACAACGTGTTCTAGAATCGGTCGTGTAATAAGGCCGCTGATGTTTAGTTTTTACAGTACAACTTGTTCTAGAAACGGTCGTGTAATAAGGCCGCTGATGTTTAGTTATTACAATACAACGTGTTCTAGAAACGGTTGTGTAATAAGGCCGCTGATGTTTAGTTTTAAAGTACAACTTGTTCTAGAAACGGTCGTGTAATAAGGCCGCTGATGTTTAGTTTTTACAGTACAACTTGTTCTAGAAACGGTCGTGTAATAAGGCCGCTGAGGTTTAGTTTTTACAGTACAACTTGTTCTAGAAACGGTCGTGTAATAAGGCCGCTGATGTTTAGTTTTTACAGTACAACTTGTTCTAGAAACGGTCGTGTAATAAGGCCGCTGATGTTTAGTTTTAAAGTACAACTTGTTCTAGAAACGGTCGTGTAATAAGGCCGCTGATGTTTAGTTTTTACAGTACAACTTGTTCTAGAAACGGTCGTGTAATAAGGCCGCTGATGTTTAGTTTTTACAGTACAACTTGTTCTAGAAACGGTCGTGTAAAAAGGCCGCTGATGTTTAGTTATTACAGTACAACTTGTTCTAGAAACGGTCGTGTAAAAAGTCCACTGATGTTTAGTTTTTACAGTACAACTTGTTCTAGAAACGGTCGTGTAAAAAGGCCGCTGATGTTTAGTTATTACAGTACAACTTGTTCTAGAAACGGTCGTGTAAAAAGGCCGCTGATGTTTAGTTTTTACAGTACAACTTGTTCTAGAAACGGTCGTGTAATAAGGCCGCTGATGTTTAGTTATTACAATACAACGTGTTCTAGAAACGGTCGTGTAATAAGGCCGCTGATGTTTTGTTATAACTATACAACGTGTTCTAGAATCGGTCGTGTAATAAGGCCGCTGATGTTTAGTTTTTACAGTACAACTTGTTCTAGAAACGGTCGTGTAATAAGGCCGCTGATGTTTAGTTATTACAATACAACGTGTTCTAGAAACGGTTGTGTAATAAGACTGTTGATGTTTTGTTATAACTATACAACGTGTTCTAGAATCGGTCGTGTAATAAGGCCGCTGATGTTTAGTTTTTACAGTACAACTTGTTCTAGAAACGGTCGTGTAATAAGGCCGCTGATGTTTAGTTATTACAATACAACGTGTTCTAGAAACGGTCGTGTAATAAGACTGTTGATGTTTTGTTATAACTATACAACGTGTTCTAGAATCGGTTGTGTAATAAGGCTGCTGATGTTTAAGTATTACAGAAAATCTAGTTCTAATAACGATCATGTAATTAGGATGTTGATGTTTAAGTTTTAAGAAACGGCTGTTATTAAAGTTTTCTTTTATCAACTATTTTATTGTTTTGTTAAATTTTAATTAGAGAGCGACAAGACGGGGAGTTATAGTGTCGGTGTTTAAACATGGGGTCATTCGAAGGTCAAATAAATTTTATAGTTTGGTTTTAATATTAAACACGAAATGAAATCAAAGGTAAACTTTTATTTCGACAATTAAATTTGCTTCAATAATCAGAGCGGTCAATTGCTTATTATTTTTACAAAGGCCATTTTGTCTCATTCTTTACAAAGTAACGTGATTTTTATCTTTTGGCCAATCTGAGAACAAACACAACATTATGACAATAAAGATTTCTTGTATTTAAATACAACTTTATGAAATTAAGAAGTTCGAATTCGTTCTGAACTGAATCTCTGACACAAAAAAGCAAACACACATACTTGTTTTTTACATAACTGAAAGCCCTGGAAACTGGTTGTTCTAAATCGGGCACACTGGGGGTACAGACCCTACTTAGGAGGTATGTCTGCTTGACGTAAATAGGTGAATACGGATCTCAAGGTTCCTTTACCACTCCAGAACTGAACCGCCTCGATATGAGTAAACGAATCTTGAATGGGCTTGAAACTTCATTACGCGACTCCCACTAAAAAAATCATATATTTTTAAATAGCTAAATATAGATACTTCAAAAAGAAAACTGCACACAAAGATGTATGCATCTATAAACAAGTTTCATTGAATTACACTAAATGTTTCGTGCAAATATTATTCAGATTGTGTTCAGTTCAATGCAAAACTTATGCATTACAAGCAGTTTTTTATGTTACGTTTTTAAACCTTATTTATCTTTTCTGGAAATTAAATACTTATTAAAGTGTTAAAAGATTTTTTATCAAACAGAATATTTATCACAGTAATATTACCTACCATCTAATAAATACCAGTGTATTGATTCTCCGCCATATGTCGTTCAGAGATTATTGTGATAAAACTTAACACGTCATATATATATGAATACAAACAACTATTGTACTTACACGTGTGTAGAACACATGTGTTGTGTAATAAAACACATTAAACTATAACAAAACCTGTGTAAAGTCAAACAAATTTCATTCACCTATTTCTAAGTCAACGACAAAACATAAACAGTGAAAATTCACAGAACTATTTCTAAGTCAACGACAAAACATAAACAGTGAAAATTCACAGAACTATTTCTAAGTCAACGACAAAACATAAACAGTGAAAATTCACAAACCTATTTCTAAGTCAACAACAAAACGTAAACAGTGAAAATTCACAGAACTATTTCTAAGTCAACGACAAAACATAAACAGTGAAAATTCACAGAACTATTTCTAAGTTAATAACAAAACTCAAAAAGTCAACGACGAACTCAAACATTGAAAAATCACTGAGCTATTTCTAATTGAACTACAAACTTTAAACAGTGAAATATCACTGAGCTGTGTTTAAGTCAACAACAAAACATAAACAGTGAAAATATCACTGAGCTAATTCTATGTCAACGACAAAACCGAAACAGTGAAATATCACTAAGATGTTTCTCATTCAACAACAAAACACATACAGTGAAATATCGCTAAGCTGTTTTTCATGCAACAACAAAACACAAACAGTGAAATATCAATTTTTCCATCACGTTGTAAGGTATATACAACAATGAGGAAATCAACTAAGTAATTTTTCTGTTACAGTTTAGCCCTTCTTGAATTGAACTTTTGATTCAGGGGAGCGGTTGTGAAGGTATTATTGTTAGTCGCTGTAGAAACAAACCCAGTCTTCTATCATTGCTCGGAGATGTTCTGTGTGAAATTCAACAATCTAACGAACTTATTTTGTTGGATTTTGTTTTATTTATACAAAGAGAGATATTTTTATGTATTATCGATGCAAGATCTTTTAATCATATTGAAATAATCACTTCATCCAGTCCCTTGTTCTGTCAAGGATGTGAGCAAAGTTAAGTTGAAGGGAACGAAACAAAACCCTAACACGTAAACTTATAAACTGTAGACTAATGCTTTTTTGACAGTAATATATAACAGAATGGGATTCAAATGTAGAAGAAATATAGGCTTGGTCCCAGTTTCACAATCATTCACCTAATTGAGTGTACATTCAACTCAAATTCGGGAATATTTCAATGTCAATTTTTAAGACATTACACAGTTAAAATTCAGTATCTAATGTTATATCAAAATTGTTTAGTGTAGTTTTGTAAAACAAAAACAAATATCGTCTCATAAAACGCAAAAAATTTAAAATATTGATAAGAGACAAATTGGAATATTTAAGTTGAGTGTACACTCCGTTGAGTGAATGATTGTGAAACTGGAGCCTGGCCATCCGTAGACAAATGCTTTCTCACAATAAAATCTGACGGCATGGGATTCAAATGTAGAAATGTAGACCGTGTCATCCGTAGACCAATTCTTTCTCACAATAATGTCGGACAAAATTGGATTCAAATGTAGACCGTGTCAACCGTACACAAATGCTTTCTCACAATAAAATCTGACAGAATGGAATTCATATGTAGGCCGTGTCATCCGTTGACCAATGCTCACAAATCTGACAGAATGGGATTCAATTGTAGACCGCGGCATCCGTAGACCAATGCTTTCTAAAAAAAAAAAATCTGACGGCATGGGATTCAAATGTAGACCGTGTCATCCGTAGACCAATGCTTTCTAAAAAAAATCTGACGGCATGGGATTCAAATGTAGACCGTGTCATCCGTAGACCAATGCTTTCTCACAATAAAATCTGACAGAATTGGATTCATATGTAGGCCGTGTCATCCGTTGACCAATGCTCACAAATCTGACAGAATTGGATTCAAATGTAGACCGTGTCAACCGTAGTCCAATGCTTTCTCACAATAATGTCGGACAGAATTGGATTCAAATGTGGACCGTTTCAACCGTAGACCAATGCTTTCTCACAATAATGTCGGACAGAATTGGATTCAAATGTGGACCGTGTCAACCGTAGACCAATGCTTTCTCACAATAATGTCGGACAGAATTGGATTCTAATGTGGACCGTGTCAACCGTAGACCAAGGCTTTCTTACAATAAAGTCAGACAGAACGAAATTCAAATGAAGACCGTGTCAACCGTAGACCAAGGCTTTCTTACAATAAAGTCAGACAGAACGAAATTCAAATGTAGACCGTGTCAACCGTAGTCCAATGCTTTCTCACAATAATGTCGGACAGAATTGGATTCTAATGTGGACCGTGTCAACCGTAGACCAAGGCTTTCTTACAATAAAGTCAGACAGAACGAAATTCAAATGAAGACCGTGTCATCCGTAGACCAATGCTTTCTCACAATAATGTCGGACAGAATTGGATTCTAATGTGGACCGTGTCAACCGTAGACCAAGGCTTTCTTACAATAAATTCAGACAGAACGAAATTCAAATGAAGACCGTGTCATCCGTAGTCCAATGCTTTCTTACAATAAAGTCAGACAGAATGGGATGTCATCCGTAGACCAATGCTTTCTAAAAGATAAAATCTGACAGAATTGGATTCAAATGTGGACCGTGTCAACCGTAGACCAATGCTTTCTCACAATAATGTCGGACAGAATTGGATTCAAATGTGGACCGTGTCAACCGTAGACCAATGCTTTCTTACAATAAAGTCAGACAGAACGAAATTCAAATGTAGGTCGTGTCATCCGTAGACCATTTTCACTCACATTAAAATTTGTAATCCGTAGACCAATGTTTTAGATAACTTGGCTACCAGTACAAAACTAAAGTGGACATAATATACGTATTTGTTTTGAAAAAAAAAAATTTTATTGGAAATAAGTAGCTTTCACTATTGACATTAGAATAATTAACTTTATACTTTAACAAAGAAACATTATTACACATGAAATCGATTAAAGTTTTTTAATTTAAGTTTTGTGTACAGTAACTTTTTTCTAATACATTAAAATAACATTTTGTATCAGGTACTGTTACACGTAATCTTTTGTTTGAAAATTATAAATTATTGTAGTCTGTTATTTGTTTTTCTCGTTAAATTTATTTATATGGATAGGAAGTTTTATCTTCCCTCGGCCTCGTGAAAAATAAAATTTATCCATATCAAAAGTTCATATTTAAGCGTTTGACAATACAATAAACCAAAATATTGAAATAAATGGGTTCTAAAAATGATGATCTTAACTGTTAAAGGACTGCCAATAAGCCAATTTCATATATTATAACTCTGTTCAGTAGTGTCACAATTTGAGGTAATTTTGTAAAAAAGGGCTTTAAATAAAAAAAAATAAAGAATGTAAAATAAAATGTAAGAGAATGTATTAACATAGAAAATATAAATTCTCTCATTTGATATAGATTATTTTCCCCCTTTCACCATTCTGACTCTTGTGCGAAAGATACAAAGTTACGGATATTAGTTCCGTTCCATTAATTTTGGTTTTGAATTTTAAAATAAGTAATAATGCCTGGGCCACTTGAATAATTAATAAGGTGTAATTAATTGCATACATACATTAGTATAGACGATATTTTTATTGCGAATGACTTGCATTGGTTTTAAAACAAAACACTGAAATCTTACGGGATTTTTATTCCGTTTTTATCCGCGTATATTATAACCATCATAAGATGGAACACGTGTGAAACGAGATGTTTGATGATTACCAAAATCACTCCAAATTTATTTTTCTTATTTTAACTAATTTTGTTTATAAATCATCTGACAATGTCATGAGATATAATATTAACACCTCAATCATTTCGAAAAAAAAACAGGGTTTTTTCTTTTCATTTTTTTCGAGAAAATGATCTAATGAGATTTTTATATATATATATATATAAAAAAGTCCAAAAACATTTCAACTGGACAAGATATCCGTCTTTAAAATTTACATAATTACTCACATTAAAAAAAAAACAAAACAAAACTAACAAGGATAAAAAATAATAACCTATCACACATTGTTTAGTGTCTTTCCTAATAAAGCTATATGTTTATAAGAAATTTATTCTAAAGTTCTTTGGTTTGAAAGATGTTGAAATAAAGACCAAAAAAAACTAAAATAATAAATTTTCGGATGGCAGTTTGCATGACTTATCACCAAAAAAGTAGTCCTTATTTGAAAATGGTGAAGACAAACAAGAAAATGAGCAGTGTAATAAGTGATGGAGTTACTGAATTTCCAAGTGTTCTTCGAAAAAATGTCGCTAACGTTCTAACAGCTTATATCGTCAATTACGTAAAATGGTTCATTGTTTATTGACGTAAGATCTCTTATTTCTTATTTCATAAAAACTATGAAAAAATACATGTGTATGTCTGTATAAAAATTGCACTTTAAAAGCGCTTGTGCATTTTTGTATATATATATATTAATTCTCAAAAAAACTATGGAAGATTCACGTGAATTTTTGTATACAGATTGCATTTTAAAAACACGCGTGTATTTCTGAATATGTACTGGACTTTTCATAAAAACTATGAAAAATACACGGTATTTCTGTACATAAATTGAACTTCACATAAATAGTTTGACTTCAAGTTACGTAAAACCTATTATTGAAAAAATTGCACAGGTATTATATATACAAATACTTACAAAAAGAAAAATATAAAATATTACGAAAATGTTCTCACACGATTTGGGAAAATAAACTTTTTTTCCAAAATTCAAATAAAAGTAAAAAGTTACATTATAAAATAAATTAACATTCACGGAATTAGGCACATGATCATTCATCTGAAATAGGAGATAAAATATAAATTCTATATTTTCAATAGTTTTATTTGGTTTTATCAGTCTACTCTATATTTATGTTTAGTATGACTACAAAACTACATATTACGTATTTTTACACCTACATGTATATACTTTATCCGGAGTTGAATCGTGTGATAATAATTTTTATCGAAAATATTTTCTGTATTTTAGACATGGTAGAATAAAAATTCAATTAAAATTAAGTCACCCGGAAAAATGAGATTTTTTTTTAAGAATTAAAAACTTGTTAACAACTGAAGTTGATATACTATTATGAAACAACGACAAGTATAGTGTAATAAATCTCTCTCTCTCTCTCTCTCTCTCTCTCTCTCTCTCTCTCTCTCTCATAAATCTCTCTCTCTCTCTCTCTCTCTCTCTCTCTCTCTCTCTCTCTCTCTCTCTCTCTCTCTCTCTCTCTCGTATATTGAGAAAGAAAATGTATTCCTAGAAATGAACGTTTTGAGAAAACGAGTATAAAAGTAAGAATTTATTTATTTATTTATTTATTATTATTATTATTATTATTATTATTATTATTATTATTATTAAAAAAGGGTATATGTTTTAAGAAAATTATCTTAAGAAAACTGATCCTAAGAAAAGGCGTTTTTACAGAGGAATATTTGGAGTAAGGTAATTTATTCTTACAAACTTGGTATATGGAATAAAAAGCAGGAGAAAAAAATGTTGGAAACGCGCAGATAAAGGAAGTAAATGTGTTTCTTGACATCGGGTCCCTAAAGTAAAGAAATGTTTTTTCGTAGAGGAATATAACAAACATTCATGCATTCTTTTTGTTCTGAATTATAGCTCTACCATATCGAGATCCATCATGTAGGCAATGTTATAAAACAAGTGTTAGGATTACCTGTGTTTAAAACAAGTTCCTTCAATACCATTATCATTTGTTCGCTACTTGTAGTACCAATGTCATGTTCAGAATTTTGAATATTTCTTTTGGTAAAAAACTAAAATTATCATATGACCTTCAGACAATGTTATCATGCAATTCACTCACGTGTAAAATGCCATAGTTTTTCATTAACAAAGTATATACATATTTACAATGTTTATTCTAGCATAAGATATAAAAAGAGCTACATTGTCATGTAATACTCGTATTCCTGCTTTCGAAAATTCGCAGACATAACATCAAAAATAGACTTGCTGTGATGGAAGCTTAAACGCAAAGTCGTGCGGAAATTTGATGTAAGACTGTTTTTCCACGGAATGTCCTCTTAGTCAAACATAATTTGTGTGTGATTTTTACACCAGGCGTGATCAAATGTCTATCTGACCGAAGTTAAAAGCAAAATAATAAATAAATAAATAAATAAATAAAAATAGATTGAAGGCTGTGATGCGGTAATGTGGTAAAGGTTTTTTTCTCAAGCTAGCCTGTCTTCTTCAGTTAATGTCGTGATGTAGTCAAGTGCTTTTCCCATCAATATCCTCTTTTAAGGACAAAAGCATTTGTAATACATGTAGCTTAATAAACAATCGGTCATATGTTGCTTTAATGAGATAATGGTGTGAATATTTAATCCAATTAATCTGCACTTTTAAGCAGACATATCGGATTACCAATCAGGTTGCTTCGTTGATTAAAATCTTATTACAGGAACATTTTACCATGTCTGAAAACGTTTCATTTTCTTTCATATATATTTTTTTTTTTTCAATTCCAACATTCAATACATTAAAAACAGAGAAAATTATCTCGTATATTCATTTTTAATGTATTGAATTCATCACAAATAAAGATAAAATTACTTTTTTAATTAATTCCACAACAACATTATTAACAGTGATTTAAAATGTCAGATTTTTAACTTAATAGAATACTTCATTTATTTTTTGTTTAATTATAACGTCGTTTGTTTTTAGTTTACTAATTCCATTTATTTTATTTTTAATTAATTTTATTTATTTATTTATTTATTTATTTATTTATTTATTTATTTATTTATTTATTTATTTATTTATTGTGTATTACTTTTTTCAGACAATGGTATTCTACTTATTTATCTGGAATAACACTATAATTTTAAAATTTTTTTAGTTTCTTGTCGCATATTTTTGAGTTGGAGTGTAAAACAAACAAATTAACATCAAACTCTCTATATATATTGTATATTGAAGCCATACACTTACCTGTTACTATCATATCACTAAGCGCTTGTGGCGACGGTGTGGTGGCATAACGTTTATTTGCCACATGTTTCCTCTTTGATGCCCCGGGTAGAGGTGGAAGTCGGCGTTGGTTCATTTGTCGTACGGGACTGGACATTCTAGATCAAACCACAAAAATCGTCCTCCTTCCTTTATTTCCACACACAATGAATAAGTTTTAAAGTCATCATCTAACCGTTGTTATAAGTTCTACTTCCCAGGAATTCTTATTATACAACTACAAATTTAAATAGATAGTGTTAAAACGTAAAATCACTAGTGCTCGTGTGACATTTAAAATTTTAGTTTACATAGATTTAAAAAGAAATTTCTATTTTGTTAAAGGAATACTGAACTGTTAACACTTCACGATCTGTTTTTTTTCATATCCCAAATCCCCGTTGGTATTGATAAGTCACATTATTTCTGTTTATAAACAAATTCTTAGTGTCATGAATACTAGCCATACACTTTATTGACGAGAAGAAATAAAAACTCCTTAAAATAAGATCTTATATTTCTATAAATGAAAGTCTTCCCCGAGGATTAAAGTAATTCACGCGTCAAAAACGGAACAGTGAGTATTTAACCCGTAATATTGAAGGATACATACCGTTAACTTGCCTGTTGACTAATTTATAACAACTTAATTCATATTCTCGTCATTCCGAAACTTCAAAAAGAGAATAAAATTATGCCTTTAAAATTCATCCCGATGGAAAACCTCTCAGAAATATACATATATTTCATACCAACGTCGAGCTTTTTAAATGAGCGCAGCAGACGACACTCGTATTAGCCAATAGCTTATCCATTTTCAGATGAAAAAATCAATATTAAAGAGTATCCATATTAAAAACTGCATTTATAGATATTTGATGATGTTATAAGGTATGTATGTTGCATACGCATGTTTTAACAAGGTATTGTTTCCAATGACGCACATGTTTACCTGTAACCTGGTAAATTGTGTACAGTCATTAACCTGACTCCTTGCTTCTAGAAACTGCTTTTGATATGATAAGAATGATAAACCTCGTTCTGTTGTAATTAGTGTATTCTAACCTTTATCGCTATAACTGGACAACTGATAATCAAAACGGTCATAAACGTTTTAAGTGTTAATATCGTTACCTGATCAAATCAGTTTTATTCAAATATTATAACGTTTCTACAGCAATATCCCTATGCCATCCAATTGGATTAGGTTTAAAGCCTTTCATTACGTGCTTCATGATAATTAATAATTAGGCGTAGGTGAGACAGAAAGTATATATATATATATATATATATATATATATATATATATATATATATATATCCCAATTTCTAAAGTTCTTTAAAATTTGATTGGTCTTGTTTTTTAACCGGGTGTATGAAAATTTTACAGGGCGTAATGGATTTTTCTCCGGGTGTTTGGAGAAAAAACATGGCGGATGACTTCTATTTACTCATCAAAATATTAACCGATTCTATGCACTTTGTATGTAAAAGATAAACGGATATTTAAATAACGACAGATACCACTTGTAAAATTGACAAGGAAATAAGTTTTCAGTTAAAATATGTCGTTGTCTGGAATGCCAAAATGAAATGAAATGCTTTGCCTCGCATATACAGACGTGGAGATCCTCTTTGAAAGGAGATAGCTAATTAATGCCAGTTTTGATTAATAGACAGATAAATTCGTTACAAAGTTTTTAAGCAAGGTGTATGGGAATTTCCAATCTGTCTGGGGGCATATCACTATGAGTCTGCGTAACTTATACCATAATATATGAGAAGGCTTTCAAACCACAATACATTAACGGTGTAAATTAAGTTAAATTAAAACAATAGAATTCACACAGCATTAGAGAGGTCATGGTGACCCAATGGTCTAAAGCACACGCCTGCAGATCACTGCTTATTTCACTACCTCAGTCCGGCAGAACATGGTGAGAGAAAATGTCAAGTTTGCTTGCAGAATGTTGTGGTTTTCCTCGGATTTTCTCTACCATCCAAGAAGTGACTAACTCTATATCAGTGAAAAAAGGAATGAACAATGCCATCGTATAATTACCGGTATAATTCAAACTTACAGAAACAATGAACAATACCATGGTATAAATCACCGGGATGAGGCAAACTTACAGGAAGAATGAACAATGTCATGGTATAAATCACCGGTATGAGACAAACTTACAGGAAGAATGAACAATACTATGGTATAAATCACCGGTATGAGACAAACTTACAGGGAGAATGAACAAAACGATGGTATAAATCACCGGTATGAGACAAACTTAGAGGCAGAATGAACAATGTTATGGTATAAATCACCGGTATAAGAAAACAAACAGGAAGAATGAAAAATACGATGGTATAAATCACCAGTATGAGACAAACTTACAGGGAAAACGAACAATGCCATGGTATAAATCACCGTTATCAGACAAACTTACAGGAAGAATGGACAATACCATGGTATAAGTCACCGGTATGAGACAAACTTACAGGGAGAATGAACAATACCATAGTATAAATACCTGGGATGTGACAAACTTACAGGGAGAATGAACAATGTCATGGTATAAATCACCGGAATGAGACAAACTAACAGGAACAATGAACAATGTCATGGTATAAATCACCGGAATGAGACAAACTAACAGGAAAAATGAACAAAACCATGGTATAAATCACCGGTATGAGACAAACTTACAGCAAGAATGAACAATACCATAGTATAAATCAACGGGATGAGACAAACTTACAGGAAGAATGAACAATACCATGGTATAAATCACTGGGATGAGACAAACTTACCGGAACATAAACAATACCGTGGTATAAATCACTGGGATGAGACAAACTTACAGGGAGAACGAACAATGTCATGGTATAAATCAACGGTATGAGACAAACTTACAGGAAGAATGGACAATACGATGGTATAAATCACCGGAATGAGACAAACTTAAAGGCAGAATGAACAAAACCATGGTATAAATCAACGGGATGAGACAAACTTACAGGAAGAATGAACAATACCATGGTATAAATCACCGGTATGAGACAAACTTACAGGAAGAATGGACAATACCATGGTATAAATCACCGGAATAAGACAAACTTAAAGGCAGAATGAACAATACCATGATATAAATCACCGGTATGAGACAAACTTACAGCAAGAATGAACAATACGATGGTATAAATCACCGGTATGAGACAAACTTACAGGAAGAATGAACAATACCATAGTATTAATTACAAGGGATGAGACAAACTTACAGCATGAATGAACAATGTCATGGTAAAATCACCGATATGAGAAAAACAAACAGGAAGAATTAACAATACGATGGTATAAATCACCAGTATGAGACAAACTTACAGCAAGAATGAACAAAACCATGGTATAAATCACCGGTATGAGACAAACTTACAGCAAGAATGAACAATACGATGGTATAAATCACCGAATGAGACAAACTTACAGCAAGAATGAACAATACAATTGTATAAATCACCGGTATAAGACAAACTAACAGGAAGAATGAACAAAACCATGGTATAAATCACCGGTATGAGACAAACTTACAGCAAGAATGAACAAAACGATGGTATAAATCACCGGTATGAGACAAACTTACAGCAAGAATGAACAATACGATGGTATAAATCACCGGTATGAGACAAACTTACAGGAAGAATGAACAATACCATAGTATTAATCACAAGGGATGAGACAAACTTACAGCATGAATGAACAATGTCATGGTAAAATCACCGATATGAGAAAAACAAACAGGAAGAATTAACAATACGATGGTATAAATCACCAGTATGAGACAAACTTACAGCAAGAATGAACAAAACCATGGTATAAATCACCGGTATGAGACAAACTTACAGCAAGAATGAACAATACGATGGTATAAATCACCAGTATGAGACAAACTTACAGCAAGAATGAACAAAACGATGGTATAAATCACCGGTATGAGACAAACTTACAGCAAGAATGAACAATACCATAGTATAAATCACCGGAATGAGACAAACTTAGACGCAGAATGAACAATACCATGGTATAAATTACCGGTATGAGACAAACTTACAGCATGAATGAACAATTCGATGGTATAAATCATCGGTATGAGACAAACTTACAGCAAAAATGAACAATACGATGGTATAAATCACCGGTATGAGACAAACTTACAGGAAGAATGAACAATACCATAGTATTAATCACAAGGGATGAGACAAACTTACCGGAAGAATGAACAATGTCATGGTAAAATCACCGGTATGAGAAAAACAAACAGGAAGAATTAACAATACGATGGTATAAATCACCAGTATGAGACAAACTTACAGCAAGAATGAACAATACCATGGTATAAATCACTGGTATGAGACAAACTTACAGCAAGAATGAACAATACGATGGTATAAATCACCGAATGAGACAAACTTACAGGAAGAATGAACAATACTATGGTATAAATCACCGGTATGAGACAAACTTACAGCAAGAATGAACAAAACGATGGTATAAATCACCGAATGAGACAAACTTACAGGAAGAATGAACAATACTATGGTATAAATCACCGGTATGAGACAAACTTACAGCAAGAATGAACAATACGATGGTATAAATCACCGAATGAGACAAACTTACAGGAAGAATGAACAATACTATGGTATAAATCACCGGTATGAGACAAACTTACAGGAAGAATGAACAATGTCATGGTATAAATCACCGGAATGAGAAAAACAAACAGGAAGAATGAACAATACTTTACCATTGAACAGCATAGCTATGGCAGTTATTGGATTATAAATGACATAGCTTTGCCAGGCAAACTGAATGACGCGCGTTTGCGCGTTATGATTGGTTTGCCTGACAAAGCTATGTCATTTATAATCCAATAACTGCCATAGCTATGCTGTTCAATGGTTATATTTACATTATATTAATTATTAATCAATTTTTTTTTTTTTTGAATTTTTATCACATCAATTTGAATTTCCCCGCCTTCAACGAGAAGCGGGGTCAATTATTGGAACAGCATAACAATGTAAACAAAATATAGTACAACATGAAAAAAACACGGAACTCGCCAAAATTATGAAATATTTTATTAACCATCACATTGTTTTGCACATTTTATATAAAACATCAATTTAGTCACTTTCATAGCAATTTTACGAAATTATTTTTTTTAAAAAAACGAATTTCCCAAGGCGGATGACGAACAAGTGAACAGTCTCGAAAATTGACACGAAAATGATATCTCACTCTCGCTGTCATTTTTGGAAATTTAAAAGTGCAGTGCGAGAATTGGAATCTACGAAGAAACCAGGAGTGAATTAATTGGATGAAGGAAATGTAATCTGCTTTGGAAAGTCATAGTTTCTGTCATTATTATTCGTAGAACTTGTGGAACTGACCACATGATGCGACCCAGATTGTGACCCATTTAGGCGCGGTACAACAGCTGATTCAGTGTTTAAATTTTTTGCAGGGTGAGTTAATTCTTACCATGAGTTACTATGACGTTTTTTTCAGTTGTGTTGAGACAGTCCTGTTGTAGGATTGGGAGAAGCTTCTCATTTATGGTTCGACATAAACAAATTTTTGCCGAGCTTCGTACCCCAGGTCATTGAGATGCTGAATGGTCGTCACCCGTAAACAGCGAGGAGTGTATTTAGTTTCAACTTTTGCGGCTTGGCATATGTCGGATAAAAACGGGCAAATGTGCGTTTTAAAAGTAGTTTGAACATGAACCATGTATCAGACTCTTCAGGACCAGCCATGCCTTTTTATTATATTGATTGAACCAACTTTGGGATTTTTGTCAGTTTTATCGAAGCACTGCAAACAGCAGTTTAACATTTTTACAGGACAGTCGACCGTCTCAGTTGCATATATATTCTTTTTTAACATCGTCTGTATGAGATATCTCCCCTCGTATATTTTAAAATTAATAAATATTTTTTTCTCAGGCTGTGTTGTTGTTTTGTTATGAAACTTCTTAAAAATAGTCCAGAGAGTGAAATATTCATACGCATAGTGTAATGATCATGTGATCAATGTCAGTTATTGTACCGTATTTGCCACATGTCTCAAACGTGTTTATATAGTAAAGATGCAAAGCAAATGTAAATATTATGGTTTAAATCACTGGGATGAGACAAACCTATAGGAACACTATAATGTACAAAATATAATATATACATGGCGATACCGGTATTATAGAAAGTCTTAGTTACAATATCATGTACATACCAAAGCAACTCCAGTTTATAAAAACTTATAGAAACATTTAAACCCTTATACATATAAAAATCAACCTTCAGAGAAAAACATGATATACACACCAAAAATATCATCGACAAAAATAAAACTGGTGTAAGCAATGTGATGTGTACACCAATGTTACTGTGGCTAACCGGGCTTGACAAGTGGCAGCGTAGATCATTCGGTAGAGAGTCCCGCTAGTATTGGGAAGGACCCGGGTTCGAGTCCCGGTTTGGCCGATAAAAATTTTCGCTTTCCTGTTACACAACATCCGGTATAAATAAAACTATAGTGAACAATGTAATATGAACACCAATACTATATTGGTATGAATAAAACAACATCGATTGGCATACTTTAAAACCAGAAATTAAAATCTTGCACTGCAATACGGGTGTATTTATTCATTTTATACATAATAAACATTGAATGCATTCACAATTTTATGGACTAAAAATTATTTGAAATGTTAGAAGATTTTTTTTTTCACTGCACATAAAAGTTCAAACTTTTGATAACTATCGTGGTATAAGTGCATTTTGTAATAACTGTTCATGTGCCAGGTGAGCATTTAGATCCATCGGTTTATAGTTTATTTGTAAGTATACCGTTTGAACATCTAATGTAAGATTATTAAAATGTCAGTGTTGTACAACCTTTGAACAATAGAACATATAATTCTTAGCTTAAAGAGATTTACTAAAAGATCAGGTAATGAATAAATGCAGAATACATCAATGTGTTAATGGTTGAATAAAATCTAATAGTCATTTGGTCATAAAAGGGAAGTCTTGAAAGCAACGCAAACTATTTTTAGATAATTCCGTTACATTATTGAACAATTCTTATTTGTATTTTAAGGTTCGGATGGTTTTCGTTAGAGATCAGCATTTTTATGAAATGGGCTAATACATCCAAGAGAGAAGTAAACTTGAGGGTAATTCTATATACTGAAGATAACAATAAAACCGGTACTAATATCGATTATTGAGTATCGAAAACAAAGATGTAGTAGATGTTGTAAGCTGGAACAAAATAGAAGTTAAAGTTCTAAGATATGCTGTAGATCCCTTATTCTGTTTCCGTTCTCTGTCTATTTGTCATCTGGTCGTGTCGCGAATACTGTAAGTAATTAATACATTACAATAGATTAATCATCTTATCACTGACAGTGTTTGGTAACAGTGATGATATAATTGGCTTTCTTTTTATTTATTTATTTATTTACTTACTTACTTACTTACTTACTTACTTACTTCCTCACTCACTCACTTACTTACTTACTTACTTACTTACTTACTTTACTTACTTACTTACTTACTTACTTACTTACTTTACTCATATACTTACTTACTTACTTATTTACTTACTTACTTACTTACTTACTTACTTACTTACTTACTTACTTCCTCACTCACTCACTTACTTACTTACTTACTTACTTACTTACTTACTTACTTACTTTACTTACTTACTTACTTACTTACTTACTTACTTACTTACTTACTTTACTCATATACTTACTTATTTACTTACTTACTTATTTACTTACTTACTTACTTACTTACTTATTTACTTACTTACTTATTTACTTACTTACTTACTTACTTACTTACTTACTTACTTACTTACTTACTTACTTACTTACTTACTTTAGTCATATACTTACTTACTTACTTACTTATTTACTTACTTACTTATTTACTTACTTACTTACTTACTTCCTTACTTACTTACTTACTTACTTACTTACTTTACTTACTTTCTTAGACTTCTCAATAACAATATTTGACATCGGTTTTTACTGATGTTAAACATATAACAAACATCATCAATATAAGCAGCTAAAGTTGTCTCGCATTTGTAGAAAACAAAGTAATTCAGTCTGAACATTGTTAAAATATTAATTGGGTATTAATTAAGTTAAATGAGTTTTTTACAAAATCAAGTTAATATTGTCGGAATTTTGTACATATAAGGCCAGACTCAAATAATATAAACATCAAAGTGGTTTTCAAAAAAAAACTTTAAAGATATTTTATAATGCATCTTACATTTTTTCTAATTTTAAAGAATAATCTACTTTTTCTTGCTAAGCCAACGAAAAAAAAAACATGAAAAGTGCCCTGTTCATAGCTTCTCCAGTAAACTTTTATTCAATATTGGTCTAGTAGTTTCAAAGAGTAAATGTGAGTTATAACAGACGCATGAACGGACGCTCGCACGGACAAACAGTCACTTGCTGTACCATGCCAGAAGATCGTATGACTTTCCGGACAAGACAACTTATTATGAATGTCCATAAAATCGACAGATACCAACCAACTTCAACTGAAACAGATTTTTCCATTGACACAAATATTACACCGATGCGACCATGATTTTATATCATACCATCTACAATAGTTAGTTTTTTCCTTCAATAGTAATCTGGCCCAATACTAAAATACACACATATAATTGCTCTGCAAAATCTAAAATTCACATGCATTCATAATATTTCAAATGGAGATGCTGTATCTCTATGCAATTACGTGCATTAAGTTTCAAAAATAAAGGTGTTGTAAGGTTATAAAGAGTCTCTTCTCCTTTCAATATCCACGATAAAACGGTAAATTTTGTAACTTAAGTTGCTTAACCTTTTGTCTTTTAGAAAATCGAGTTTCAAATTTAACATATTTTATTTACAATTAAATTTCTTTTATGGTTAAGTTTTAAAACTAAATTTATTTTAACTTGACAATAAACAAGGCAATACAATATAACTCCGATTACCTTCGTTTAGTTATTGCACGTCCGCCTGACATTTATTTTGAGATTGCAGATCAAACGACACATGCAATAAAATAAAAGTGAATTCAGGTTGAAAAAAGAAGGCAACCGGATATTATGTATATACATTTGTACATGTACTTGAAAATTAAAAGCAAAGGTAAAATAGTTCTAACCGTAATGCTAGTAAATAATCAGAAATCCTTTAATGTACTTTTACACTAAAACGAGTGATTCCATAAATAAATAAATAAATAAATGAATAAATAAATAAATAAATAAATAAATAAACAGATAACAGACTGCGCTTCAATATAATTATGTTGACTTTCTTTCTGCTGAATAAGGAAGTAGCCGTCCAGTGGTGAGCGTAGCTGAGTTAAAGGTCCTAATTGTATTACGAAGCAAGAGAGGTAACTCTTACAATCTACAGCATTACTGCCTATATTCGAATCCTTGGGTAGATCCTTTTTTGAGGAAAGTTTTTACAGTTCGCAATCCGACGGCCATTCATTCATTCATTCATTCATTCATTCATTCATTCATTTATTTATTTATTTATTTATTTATTTATTTATTTATTTATTTATTTATTATTTTAGGGGGGTGAGTACTCCGGTTCAAGAATTTAAACTGTGGTGTTAAACAAAATTACTCCAAGATTTAGAAATATCGGCGATCGAAGGTTTGTTGAACACATGAAGAAAACCCATCTCACATTACACATTTAAATAAGCTAAGGATATAATATTTTAGAATCTTCTATTAAACAAAATAACAAAACCCCCATTAGTGGCAAAAATGTGCAGAGAAAAAATTGCTGCGATTTATACATAAGCTGTGCTTACAAACATATTAAGTTTTTCGATTATGCTGTTTCACAATAAATCGTGACGAAATCATCCGCAAACTCAACGAGTGCATGTAATTCTAAATTATGGAAAGGAAACCAGGTCGTGTTCTTGCAATATTTCCTATTCTATTTTTATTTTTATTAAAATGATTTTTCGTGATTTCAGTTTGAATTGAGTTTCCTTATTCATAATCGTTGTGGTTATTTCTATCATTTATCATATTTCATATACATGTCTTATATTTTTTAAATGCCCACAAATTCATTACTTTCGAATCCAGTGCAACATTATTACCATGTTACAGGGGGATTTAGATAAATGGACTATTGGTACTGTCAAATAGATAGATAGATAGTTTGTTCATTTCGGTAGAAAAATTGGTTACGCGATTTTAAAATTCGTAAAATGGCTTCAAATTGTTATAGTTACATTTGCTTTGCAACTTTACTATATAAACATGTTTGAGACATGTGGCAAATACGGGGCAATTAACTGCCATTGATCACATGATCATTACACTGTGCATATGAATATTTCACTAATTGTACTACTTTTCTCTCCTAGTCCCATTATCCTGACAACGGTTAAACCAGTTAACATTCTGTTGTCTTAACGCCGAGTACGGGGCAAGGAACCAGTATCCAAAATTTAAAATCACAGTATTTGACCAACCTGAGGTCCAAGCCTACGACTTCTAGCTATTTAGGCGGACACTTGATACACTTAAATTATTTATATCAACTTAATGTTGGTTTATATACAAATTCTTTAATCAACACTAATTTCCACAGACATTTGGTACATTTTAAATAATATAATAAATATACGCAGTTAAAAGTCGTGAACTCTGATTTTTTTGCATCATATCACGACTTTGTACAAATTATTTTTAATACTGTTTTATCTGTATACTCTAAGAAAAACCTCTACTTTGCTTTGACACTCTAACTATTGAAAACAATACATTAGGTCAGTTTTAAGATCTGGTTTTTAAAATCATTTTATAGAGTTTTGGATGCAGTCTCTATACATCTTTCAAATAAAGCAGAAACTAGTTCCTTTTCAGATTCATTAATGAAATGCTTGTCTTTAGTTGCTTCATATAATTTTTCAAGTGTCTGACTTCTAACTTGTTCATTTCTTGTTCTGTGATATGTTAGAAATAACAAAACATAGCAGTATATTTTTGGTGGAATCAATGTCGCATGGTCGGATTTTGTCTCGTTCTTCTTTACTTCCACATCTATCTCAACAGGATAAAACATACAACTTACAACACAAACATATGGCCTTGCCAGGGCCGATTTTAATATAAACAAATGGTTTATGTATTTATCTACATTTACTCTTAAATACGTTGAACCCGTATAAGCAACAAGAGGTTGGAATTTGTTGATGCGTCATTAAGAACACACAAAGCTTTACTAAAATTCCCTGTCAAGAAGTTCAGTGTAGCGTACTTTAACAACCCAGTACAAATATCATGTCCAGTACAGTTACGTAAAATATGTCGAGTTAACTGTTGTAACTGCTTGTACTTGGAGATATTAGAGCTACCAGTGGTAACGATGCCTTTGTAAAGATAGTGGGTTAAATATACGTAATAATTATAAATACGTAATTTAAAACAAATTTTATAAACAAAAGAAATCTTTGGCAAGCTAATATCACCTCTATCAGTTTTAACAGTTGACAACATTTTTCTAAAATCGTCAGTTAACAGAGAAAAAAATTGTACAACTCTATGTCACCTTGGAATTCATTTAATTTTTGTATTGACGCAGTTGTATGTGTTGTCGTCATAACTTTGTCAAACCATTCGGCTAACGTCGGGATTTTCATTATGGTATTCACCACAGATGTGGACAGATTATGTAAATGTTTAATTAATCTATTACGAGTGTCTCCAAATATTTTACTATCATGTTGTTTGATTTAATGAAGTAATTTTGAAGATATCTCTGTTCCATCCACACAGTTAGACGTTGAAAGCAAGCCCAAAAGCAATTAAGTACGTTATGTTGATCTAAAATAATTTCATCCTCTTCAATACAATAAAATAGAGCGTAGCAAACCTTTACAAACTTCCTCAGCATCAAATCACATGTTTGAGATAGAGTTACAATAAACCATAACAAAGAATTTGTGTATAGTTCATAGAGTGAACTAGACTGTTCTCGGCAAAAGAAAATGAAATCCTCAACTCTATATGACTTTCGTCTGATAAGGGGTTTCTTATAGGTACTAGAAGGCATCCCTCGTCTACTATTTCTTTGACTACTTCATGTGTGGGCCAGTTTTTTATTCGACGTCTTTGTATCCATTCATTAGCTTCAGATGGCCAATACATATTGTCGTGTTCCATAACACCATTAAGTTTAAAACAATAAACTTGACAAATATATTCTGTTTTTGTCAAATGATGTCAAAGCAGAAGCAAATTTTCCCAGTTAACCAATACTCCTCTTATCTAAGCCTAACCCTGGTTTCACATTAATTGTTTCCATTATGAGTTCCCAGTTTAATGTTTGTCTAAATTGTTCCGGTTTAACATTTGTATCCATCAATGCATGCATAAGATCCTCATCACTACCGGTTAAATTAAGTCCTTCCGCTTTACTACCACTTGGTATTTCAATCACCGTTTCATGCCCGAAACATCCTGAGATTATCTCGTCAATAATTTATTTTCTCTGACGAATTTATACTTGTTCTCTATTTCCAATTATTCTATTTAATGTTTCCTACAGTACCAAGTCTAGCGACCTCTCCATATTGTTTATCTATCTTTAAATGTATGTTATATGCACTAAAATACCACACTGCGCATCCCCATGATATTTCTTAAACAGTGCATAATAAAAGTAATACGTACCAATATGTAATACTCATCACGTCCATGTAGCAGTGTTGAAATGGTTGTTCATATCTAGGCCTTGTTATCTTTATTGTGTTTCACATATAAATTCTGTTTCATTTATATTAGATAACATTAAACACATATTTATCTTTCTATTGGCCTTAAACAATATTCTAGTCTCGCTTTCTTTTCCCAGGTTTTTTTATCTTCATTTGACACTAGATATTGCAAACGTTGTTTTGAACAGACGAATTGTGATTAAATGAAAAAGTTTTTCTAACTTTAACAAACCTCCTTGTATTCCAAGCATGCGCGATACGTGTATCTTTATATCTAATGTATTTGATTATTTGGTAAAATTAATGAATAAACTGTTTACATTTTGTCATATGACGGACAAATCTGTGAAATCATTGTAACATTATCTGATTATCTGGTGTTTTTTTTTTTTTTTTTTTTTTTTTTTCTTTCTTTTGAATGGCTTTTTGTATTCAATTCTCGGGGTTCACTTGCGCGAAACTGTTATAAAGTTAATATATATGGAGGGACGAAGAAGTTTTTAGGCAAATAAACAACGAGTTTAAGTTACAATAATATTATCATGTATGTTCTAATCCGTTCCACTCAAACAAACATATCATTTATAAATTAGACTATAACTCGATATAGGATATGAAGCGCTCTGTCAATGCAGTTACTAAAGATGAGTTATAACTGATCACTCAGGTACCGAGAGTTGAAGAAACTGAAATATTTCTTCTATGTTCTGTTTCGTATCCATCCTTAGCTTTGTCTGTGATCCACCGACCATGTTTTTAAAGACTCTGAAACCGCGGCTGATGTGGTTCTCCCTGACCGTAAGCTGAGAATCCCGAACTTGGTTTTATCTAAACCTATAAACTGAAAAGCTGACAAAATAATTTCCTTAGTTCTTCTATAAGAAAGAAGTTTGTTGGACTTTTGAAACGTATATCTATGTATAATATGATAGACCTCTGAATAATATTTCAGCAGATGAAGCTTTGATATTACTGAGCCAGGGTAGGTTTTTGTGTTGGTTCTGGACAAATATACCTCATTACCTTTATTATATACATCACTTTTACTGCCATCTATATAAGAAATCATATATGTAGTTAAGATTTTATCCTGATTTATTTTAAATTAGCTACTTCTGAAAAACGCAAAAATCCCACAAAAGCAAGTAAACACATACAAGAAATTCTAAAATCGAATAAAGAACTCTGGTTTGATGCATACATATCTACAATGGAAGCTAAATTAGGAGATATAGGTTCTTTCTTAATCACCGGGCGACTTGTATCGCTAACTGCACCAACTTTCACCCTTTGTACCATTGGCGACTTACACGGGTCTGTAAAGCCAGCTATTGAATGCTCCAAACTGATGGCTTGAATATGTGTCTGAATCTTAGATAAAGACCGAGTAAGGTCACTTTTAGTCCATCTCCGAACCGAAAATAAATCTAAAAATGTAGAATTAAATCAAAAGTAAGTTTGTATCACGGTTAGAGTTGGCGAGAGGTGTACCAGGACATGTCATAAATTTGCAATACACTAGCTATATATAAAATAATAGTGTACTAGGATCTACAAAGTGTCTGCAATACATGTACAATATACAAAACTTCTGCATTAAACAATATTATATCATATACAATCAGAATTCTATCTAGTATTCTAGGACCTATATGTACATGTATATAAATTTATCTGCAATACACCAAAATACAAAAACAACACTGAGAAGGCAATAAATCTCTGTCATGCACATACAATATCTTAAATACATCAATGATGTACCAGGGCCTATGTGTATACAACTGCAATACAACAGTATTATACAAATTAAAGACGTTAAAAACACCAAACACCAAACTCAACACTGGATGAATGCTAAGATGATATAAAAAATACATCACACAGCTTGTTATACATCGTTGAATAACGATGTCGACGACGATTACGACTAAAGAGTGTCAATCTGTACCACAATAACCAGTATGTTAAACTCTGAAGATCCAAATAAACATCTTTCATTCATTCCTTGGACATATAAAGTATGTGGTTTTCTGAACTCTATTTCATCTCAAACATAAGCATGATAGGATAAACCGTGCTGAAAGATTAAAGGCAAAAATGGCAAAGAAGATCATTTTGGGATAACTAAAGTGCCCTTAGTCTGGCAATGCACTAAGTGTCTGATGGCGCGAATAACGTTGACTAGGTCTTAAATCCATCAATGATGTACCAGGGCCTATGTATATACAACTAGTACTGCAATATAAGTTAAAGACGTTAAAACATGGCACTGGTATATTGCAGATAAAGTTATATACATGTAAGTCCTGGAACACTATTGATAGAATTCTGATTGTATATGATATAATTATATTGTTTATTGCAGAAGTTAACGGTAAGTATGGGTTGAACTAACCAATTGTCACGGCAAGCCAAATTCTGCGTGAAGGAATCAACAGCTTTTAATTCTTGATTCTAAAATAGAGAGTTAAATCTAATAGTTTTCTTGGTATGAGAGTTAGCAAACTTGTCTATGAAAGATAGATCAAATAAATTACTGCAAAATTGAAACATTCAGAAGAAACGCCCCAATCGTCATAATCCACGAACTTACTCAAGTAGTCTGCTTTCATGTTTTGAGTGCAAAACTCATGTTAGATTCATCGGATTGTCAGGTTGTCATTTTTCTCTTAACTCCGAAGCACCTGCAGATTCGTCGCTAGCATCAGAATAAATTATAACAGTAGAACGTGCAACATCAGATAAAAATCTTACGTTCCTAATCTTACATGTTGTAACCAAAAAAATCATTATGTGAAATATTCAAGTTAAAAAAACGTAGCTAAGATTCCCAACTACGCTTTTGCACAATATCCATATAACAAAACGCGTCATGCGTCAAAAACGTTTCCCATAACCGGAGTCATAGATTTAATCTTAACTGCTACTCTTGTCAGTTTACTAGCAGTGATACGTGGTAAACGGGAGAAAACTCCTATTTAACAACTAACTGTTTCATTGATTCTTGAGTTTGAAATAGATATGGAAAAATGTAAAGAATACCATACCATTCCTAACCACTTTTTATTCTTGAGCGAGATCGAAAAATGATTTTTCTACAGTAGCGAAAAAAACCTGCTTTAGAAAGGGTTTCTTGAATTAATTTTAAAGTTATTCTGGCATTTGTAAAAAGTGGAAGCAAAACAAAGATCATCGTCTAAATACAAGACAATTTTGATGTTGTTAAGTCTTTTAATGTTTTAAAACTGGTGATAAAGTCTTTACAGATGTAAGGGACAAAGGTTATTCCGAATGGGAGAACAGTAAAATTTATTGTCCCACGAAAATTCAAGAACAACCGATATTTTGACGAAATATCTACAGTACAGGCCTGTCGAAAGTTAAACACTTTAGTGCCGAATTAGTGCCGACTCGGCAGCTCGTCTCGGCCCCTCGGCAGTTATGTCTCGGCCAATAGTAATCAACAGCTCGGCACCTTTTCGGCAGCTACTGTCCAACTCTCGGCTGTTTTTCGGCCACTTTTTGACTGCTCGGCACTTTTTCGGCTGCTCGGCACCTTTTCGGCCGCTCGGCTTCTCGGCACTTTTTCAGCCAACGTTATCTAGAAAACATCAGTTAATTAAACATGCCTGCAGTTACGCGTATATCGCAATATTTTAGAGAGAAAATTGTGAGATTATCTAACTCTGGAGTAAGTCAAAGAGAGATCAGTAGGAAAATTAGTAAAGAAGAGAATATTTATATATCAACAGTGTCAGTGAACAAGTTTCTGCAGCGTTTTAGACGACTTTTTTCTAAATCAAAAGATTGATGACAGGTATTGGAGTCGGGCCGATCACAGAGACAGTGTGTCTAAATAAAACTCCGTTTGTTCGACATTCTTTTGTCATGGTACTGAAAAGGTTTTGAACTTGGTGTATTGAAGGTATTTGATGATGACAGGGGATTAACAGATTAGGATTATGACACCTGATGTTTACCTGTATAGGTACATTTAATGACTAAATTAAAACTGCGATGGCAGAAGTCTAGTTTTTTGTTTTAAAATCCCGCTCCATAATGGAATATAAAAGATTTATGCAATTCTGGGAAAAAAAATCACATATCTACTTTTCCATCGTCCATATATTTAATGGTATTTATTTAATTATTTTTTATTATTATTGTTTTTTATTTATTTAATTATTTATTTATTTATTATTATTTCTATTATTATTATTTTTAAATTTATTATTATTATTTAATTTATTTAATTTGCATTTATATTTCTATCATTAACGACTGATATATTTTATTATTATTATTATTATTATTATTATTATTATTTTTATTATTATTATTATTTTTATTATTATACACAATTTATTTCTCTCAGATGTAAATTGCTGAAAAAAATCACATCTGTATCTTTTCACCATCCGTTTATTTTATTTTATTTTATTTTATTTTATTTTATTTTATTTTATTTTATTTTATTTTATTTTATCTTATTTTATTTTATTTTATTTTATTTTATTTTATTTTACTTTATTTTATTTTATTTTATTTTATTTGTTTTATAATCATTTTTTTAAATTTATTATTGTTATTTTTCAAAGTCTTTATCATTACCTATTGATATATTTTATTATTTTAAATATACAGTTAAACATTAATCTCTCAGATGTTACTTGTTAAGACCACTCGTTAGCTAGTGGCCGAGACTCGGCTACTGGGAGGCCAAATGAACTGCCGAGTCGTGAACAGTTCAAAGTGCCGAGGAGCCGAATGAGTTGCCGAGACTCGGCTACTGAGTGGCCGAGCTGTGGACAGTTCCAGTTGCCGAGGGGCCGAAGGTTGACAACTTTTCGGTCACTAGCTGTTCACAGCTCGGCCCCTCGGCAGCCGAGTCCCGGCTCCTTTTCGTCAGCTCAGTGTTAAACTTTCGACAGGCCTGTACTGTATATGATGGTAACCAGTTTTAACAAAATAAATTCAGAGCCATTTTCCAGTCCTCAAACTTAATCTTATTTTTTCTTACGTAATGACTGAGCTGACTTAAACTTTTAAAATCCGCCTCTGCTCTGTCCTATTTATGAGCGACACTGGGAGTACTTACGATATGTGGCCTGAAAAAAAACCTGCATTACGATAGCCATATTAAAGTTTTCTCAAAATAGAAGGGTAAGCATCGATTTCTCTCCAGAAATATAAATGATTGATTACACTGTGTTTAATAGCGTTAATGTTATTAAAATGTAGCTTGTAAAAGAATCTTATTTGATCTTCTAACTCTACGTCAGATTTTCTCTCACAACACTCAAATAAAAATAAAGTAAAAATATACTTCATCATTAATTTGGCAGCTTCTTTACTTGATTGTGGTCGTTAAGTGCAGAAAGCAGTTGTAACACACATCGTATGGTTTAGTTTGACGCCTTTCAACTGGTAGCGAGACAATTGAGGTCTTTTCACGAAACAGGATATTTTCTGCCGTTTGAGAAGTTAAGCTGAGCTAAAGATCCGGCGGCAGATGAAGCAGCAGCGATTCTGTTAGTAGCATATGGAAAAGACATTTTTGATGTGTTTTTCGATATGTCCGTGTTTCGCCGTTTCTAATTTTCTTTTCACCATCGGAGTTATCCGCTATGTCGCTATTTTTGTATTCTTTGACCGTTTTAGAGCAAACAAGGAAGGATGTGTTTATTCCGTAGATTAGATTGATTTTGGTCGTGATTCCTAAAATTATGGTGACAGACTATCCCTGGAGTCAAAAAGCTCGACGTTCTTGCTTATCCAGTGTCTTGGTACTTTCTTTTTACAAGAGTCCTATCCTTTTATCTGAATGGTCTCTTAACTTGCTTCTTGTTCTTATTTAATTTGGATGCAAAACCTGTTAAATACTTTTTAAATAATGTGATGAAACAGTCCGACTGTGTCAGAAACCTCAAATTTACTGGAACGACCGCCAATATCCATAGGACTTTCCTCGGTATTCTTGGCATTTTTTCGTCCGTAATGATTAAGGACGGGATCTATAAGATTGAAACACGTATAATTACTGTGTATTTTGACTTTTGACCGAAAATTCCGATGCTAATCGGACAGATCTATATATGGCAACACATTGCACAAGAATCGCAAACCAGATTGATTTAACGGCGTAAATATAGGTTTTTCGAATTATCGTGCATTTTGCTTGTGATATCTCTATCATGCCAACTCTACTTCCGTCATATCGTTATCTAATATTGTGACAAACAGCATGGCGGCTGGTGTCTTTTCATTTTACAAAAGACATTTCACGTTGAGATAATGTAGTGCATGGAGGGTTTGTATATAGAAAGTGTCTCAAGGATGACCTTATTAAATAGTTAAGCGAGAAAAAAAGACTTGTTGGCTTGCCAAAATCAATCGTATAGATGTCTTATTACTGAATTCTTAAATATGGTCACATTATTTCATCACTATATTATACTTTGTATCCGTTTTCCTTCACTGCCATTTAAGGTTTTACTAAAAATGACTAAAATGACGAATCAAGTCATTTTAAACATAATAATTAATTTTATAATAATTACTAAGAACCCCCTAGTCCTAAAAAGCACGTTTTATTCACCCGATACGAGTGAAGCAGCAGAAGTAGTAGACGTAGCCGTAGTAGTGGAAGTAGTATTCAGGCCAACCACGAAATATCAATCCAGATTTGGCGCCTTACTTTAAAGACAGTTTAATTCCAAGAAAATCAAAGAAAAAAGAAACAAACAGGCTAATAAAATCAGGTATTTATAATAATTTATTACTATTACTTAGATGTAAGTGTTCATTCCATGATTTATGTGTAGAATTCAGTTTAAATACAGACAAAAGCTGACTTTAGATTTTAAAAAAAGGTAATAACTGTTTTAGAAGTGAATAACATGTTTTAGGTCATGACAGTTCATTAAAATTTATGCAACATCTGCATAAATATTTGTCAATTCATCTGTAGTTTCAGACACCCCAATTTAAGTGAAATATTTTGCAACTTGCACAAAAATTATATAACATTAATACCAAAATTAAATATTTTTCTTCATTTATAATGCTTTAGACCAATTCAAAATTAATTTTTGCTTTATTGATTAATATTTAAATTTTTTGAGATACTTTTTCACATATTTTCAACTAATTATAAACTCACGAAATCGACAAATACAAACCAACTTAAAAAGAAACAGATTTTCAATTGACACAATATTACACCGATTCTACAATGATTTACAATTTACAATTACAATTATCCAAATTTTTGTACTTCAATAGTAATCGGGACAATACTAAAATGCACACATATAATTTCTTTCTTTTTGATAGTAGACAAAACTTAGAAAATGTTATAAATAAAGTTGCATAACCTTTTGTCTTTTAAAAATCAATTAAAAAATTAAAACAAAATAAAAATAAATTTATTTTTAACTTGACAATAAACAAGGTAATAAAACAAAATTCTGATAACCTTCTTATCTTGAGATTGCACATGAAACGACACAGACAATCAAATAATAGTGCATTCAGCGGGTATCGCTGCTGCTGGAGTAAATCTCCCCGAGGGTATCCATAACTCAGCACTTTGTGCTGTCAGAAAATATACCATTTAGCAAAATTTTCAGTCATCTTAATTTTTGAAATTTATTTAAAACTAAGGTCTGTTCTCTCCTGCAAAACATTCCTTAGCTGGATTTGGATTCACATAGTTTTTTGTACTTTTAGATTCATAAACTTGCAACTGTTTGGTGTATGTTTTTAATCTTACCAACTTTTTTTGGCCCCTAGTGTCACTGATGAGGAATGATTTTCCGAAATGTGCACATCTGGCACATCAAAATTTAGCAGGTATTTGTTATATATATCTATACATATACTTAAAGATTAAAAACCGACGTAAAATATTTTAATGCTAACAGAAGTAAATTATCAGAGATCTATTGATTTACTTTTACACTAAATAAACTGGATGGTGTTATCAAAAAAAATAAATAAATAAATAAAAAATTAAAAGATAATAAAAACACATTGCAGACTGCGCTTTTATATGATCAATTTTTTGGTTTTTTAGCTATCAAACTTTTTTTCGGCCCCTAGTGTCATTGGGAAGAATGATTTTCCGAAATATGCACATATGGCACATCAAAATTTAACAGGTATTTGTGTTATATATGTTGGCTTCTTTATGCTAAATATGTAGGTTATTATATGAAGATCCTAAAAACATCACGGAACAAGAAAGGTAACTCTTCAAAATCCATAGAATCACTCAATTTTTAATTCCACCCTGGGCAGATCCTTGGATTGAGAAATATTTTGCAGTTTGCATACCGAAGGTCAATTGTTTCCGTATATCCCGGTTCAAGGATCCAAACTGTGCTGTGAAACAAAATTATTCAAAACCACTTTAGAAATATCTGATATAAGTAGCACAAAAATTCAGCATAGATGTGAGCAAGAAAGTTTAAACTTGTAAAGGTATACGTTATGGTGGAATAATGAATTTTAGAATACAGGACTTGTTTGTTCACGACTTACAAGGGCTAACAATCGTTAGTTATATCCGGGAAATCACTACTGCAATATAATATTCCCACGTCTGTTGGAATGCTCCATGTTCTATACATCTGGTTATGTTACGAGGAAATGTTCACATAATAACTGAAAAATGTGGTATCAGTAGAGCTAGGTTGTTGATGTCAGGAATGTGTGGGTCGCGTTTCTGAAACGACTTGGTTGCCGATTAAAACTTAAATTTCATAAATTGCCGTCCGTTTGCTTTGACACCGATACAACAAAATGTACCATAATCCACAAACAGCGAATGCGTGTATCCCCAATACGGCTCAAATTCGTTTACTTGTCAACACCATCACATGGATATGTGTTAAGTTTTTGTAATTTTGTTAAACGTCGCATCAACAAACCGTCAGCCAGAACAAGTTTATTAATCTTAGAGCAAGTCTATTTTGTACAAACGCGCTCTGAAGGCAACTCTAACGATCTAGCTTACAGGCTCAGTTCACGGCAGTCAGACATACCTATCATCCAATCACATTATTTTGACAACGGTCAAACCAGTCAATACTCTGTCCTCTCAATGTCCAAAACCAAGCGAGGTATTAGTATAATAGATTTAAAAGTGCCCTGTTTGACCATGCCAAGGTTCGAGCCCATAACTTTAACTTTTGAGACAGACACTAGATACACCTAAATTTTTTATTAACAAAACTAAATGTTTATAAAACTATTAATCTTTATTCAACTATGAATTCCACAGAAATTTGCATCATTTCAAATAATATAATAAATATAAGTATATAAGTAGTTCGAAGTCGCGAACTCTCCTTTGTTAGCATATAAAGCAGTAAAACCTACGTGTACAAACTATTGATGATACTGTTTTATCTGTACACTGTCTCTATCTCTCTTTTGACCTAATGTAAAACAATGTCCTCTTGCTTCTAACTCTAATTATTGAATAAAATAAAATAAAAAATCAAGTCAGTTTTAAGGTGTGGTTTTTAAATCATTTTATATTGTTTCGGTTGCAATCTCTATACATCTTTTAAATAAAGCAGAAACTAGCTCCTTTTCAGATTCATTAATGAAATGCTCGTCTTTGGTTGCTTCATACAGCTTTTCGAGTGTCTGACTTCTAAGTTGTTCATTTCTTGTTCTGTGATATGTTAGAAATAACAAAACATAGCAGTATATTTTAGGTGGAATCAGTGTTGCATCGCAGTGTTTTTTCTCGTACTTCTTTACTTCCACATCTATCTCAACAGGATAAAACATACAACTTACAACACAAACATATGGCCTTGCCAGGGCGGATTTTATTTTTAATTCCAGTTTGAGACCTTTTCCACATAATTGTTTTATGTATTCATCTTCATTAACACTGAATTCCTTTGAACCCTTATATACAACAAAAGGCTGGAATTTGGTGATGACGTCATTAAGAATACACAAAACTTTACTATAATTCCCAGTCAAGAAGTTCAGTGTAGCGCACTGTAACAACCCAGTACAAATATCATGTCCAGTACAGTTACATAATATATGTCGAGTTAACTGTTGTAACTGCTTGTACTTGGAGATATTAGAACTAACAGAGGTAATCATGCCTTTATAAAGATGTTGGATTAAATATACGTAATAATTAGAAAAACGTAATTTAAAACAAATTTTATCAACAGGAAGAATCTGTGGTAAGGCTAATATCCTATCTATCAGTTTAATAACTGACATTATACGTCCAAAATCGTCGGATATCGGGGATGAAACTTTGTACAACTCTTTGTCACACTGGTATTCATTTATTTTTTGTATTGACGCAGTTGTTAGTGTTCTTGCAATGACTCGGTCAAAACATTCGGCTAACAGCGGAATTTTCATTATCGTGTACACCCCTGATATAGACAGATTATGTAAATGTTTCATTAATCTTTTACGAGTGTCTCCAAATATTTTACTTTCTATCATGTTATTTGATTTAATGAAGTAATTTGGAAGATATCCCTGTTCTATCCAAACAGTTAGACGTTGAAAGCAAGCCCAAAAGCAATTAAGTATGTTATGTTGATCCCAAATTATTTCATCTTCTTCAATACAATAAAATAGAGCAGTTTTGAGAAAATATGAGCAAAGCAAACCTCTACAACCTTCCCCAGCATCAATCACATGTTTTAGATATAGTTTCAATAAACCATAGCAAAGTATCTGTGTATGGTTCATAGAGTGAATCAATCTTTTCTCGGCAAGTGAAAATGAAATTCTCCACTCTATATGACTTTCGTCTGATAAGGGGTTCCCTATAGGCACTAAGAAGAATCCATCGTCTGCTATTTCTTTGACTAGTTCCTGTGTAGGCCAGGTTTTTATTCGACGTCTTTGTATCCATTCATAGGCTTCCAACGGCCAGATTTCGCATCGAAGACAAAACATATTGTCGAATTCCAGAAGACCATCAAGTTCATAACATGCACATGGACCATGTGGTTCCGCGTTACTTGTTAAAGGAACTCCACATGTGACTTGCACTACGACATCACGAAACAATAAACTTGACAAGTATATTCTGTTTTTGTCAAATGGTGTCAAAGCAGAAGCAAACATTCCCAGTTTAGCAATACTCCTCTTATCTAAGCCTAAGATAAGTTTAGCAAACCCAGGTTTCACATTAATTGTTTCCATTATCAGGTCCGAATTTAATGTTTGTATGAATTGTTCCGGTTTAATATTTATATTTGTAGCTACATACATTACATCCTCATCACTTCCGGTCATATCAAGTCCTTCTGCTTTACTACCACTTGTTATTTCAATCAGCATGTCATCCCGAAAACTACCTAAGATTATATCGTCTATACGATATCTTCTTTGGCGAATGTAAACTTGTTCTCTATTCCCAATTATTCTATTTAATGCTTCCCACAGTACCGAATCTAGCGACCTCTCCATATTGTTTATCGTCCTTTAAATGTATGTGATATGCACTAATATACCACACTGTGCCTTCCTTTATTTCTTGAGCTGTAGATTATGAATGCAATACGTACCAAAATGTAACATAAATCACTTCCATATTGTTGTTTTGATATCTTTATTAAAATGAAAGTAATGCATTTAATATACACCACAATGTCCTCTTCAGAATGTTGCTTATATTATATTATCTTCAATTTAACACAATACCATGTCCATCCTTACAGCAATGTTGATTATAAAACAACACAGATAGAAAATCAATGACTTCGTGTAAACGACGTAATATCCGAATTTAAATGTATGACCTAAATATTCAAAAACCAGAAAGTGCATGCTTTAAAGATGACTGGGGTTTTTATATTTTCTAAATTTAAATATGACGTAACGTGTTTACTCATAGGTATGATAACAGAAATCAATAACACATAAACGTTTTACAAACACATTGTAAAGATTGTGTGTGTGTGTGTGTGTGTGTGTGTGTGTGTGTGTGTGTGTGTGACATTTTCATAAAACGCATGCATGTATATCAGCATTAACTTTAGTATATAAACTTTTAAATAGACTTATGCCAGTATTTATATTCTTGTATCAGGTAAGACAGATTTACCTTTTAAATCAGTCAAACGTAATTTCGCAATTAAATAAAATCAACTTCGTTATAACAGTCAAACGGGTCTATTGTATCTCAGAAAACTGATGTGTTCTATTTTAACGATCAATTAAATCAAATTGGTCAAGAACATTGATGTAAAACATCCATTTTAAATCAAATATCAAAATAAGGCAGGTTCAGATTTATTAGGAAGTTTGATTTCAGCTCACATAGAGCACTAAGTGTGAAACGGATTTAAAACATAAAAACAACTCACTAATCTGTTTTATATACACTTTTATGAATATGGTTATTTGTGTTGAAAATTTTAAATGTGATTACAAATACAAACTTATCACTGTAATATTAATCCTAACCGTAATTAAAGGAGTTGTTTTGTTTTATGTTTTATAAATTATTGCATGTATTTCATATGATTACAATGGTTTTGAACATTGGCCGGTATATTTGTGTTTGATTTTTACTACAGGGTGGGTATCTCTGCTGGTGAAATTTTCTCCGTGGATATCAATAGCCCAGTCGTGCTTTAAGTGTTTGTGATTTGAACATGAACCGGTATTCGTGGGATGATAATTTAGGCCGTTGTTTTATACGTTAAACGCTTAAAAGCATGTAATCAAAACAGGAAGCGGGGTCAAAGCGGCGCTTACAGAAAAAAACGTGCCCTTTGACTTTGACCGAAAAGTTTGATGTTCAGTCGACAATGTGACCAACAAAAACAACATGGTGGCTTGTGTCTTTTGATTTACAAAAGACATTTTATGTAGAGTTGACATAGCGCAAGAATCATCTTACATATCACCAGTATGGATTCCTGCTTGAAGACATATAGAGTACGAGACTCCAATCAGCATGCAGGCAAACTATTGGAACTTCAACCTGTGTCACTCATGACCTAGATGTGTAATAATTATATTTATCATATGTTTACTAATAATATCACTATTTTTGTATGCGTGATAACTCTCGAATTTACACAAGTTGATATCAGCCCGAGTGATATCACACCCCTAGAAAAGTGATATCACACCCCTCATAAAATTCCGATAATGGCGGATTTTTCGTGTCGCTTCAGCGTGGTACTAACTGTTTATGGTTAACACCATGAGCATGTGTGCAGTACAGTCATGTATCAGTTGTATTTAAATAAAATTTTAACAGAGTTTCGGAATTTGCAAACATACAAACACATCGGAGAGGTACAACTAGTTTACACTGACTGCGCGCAACGGCACTTTAAAATATAAACCACAGGAGTCTGAAATTTTATCCGTAATATATAAAATGTCCATATATAAGAAAAAAAACCCACTATCACTAAAAAAAAACACAAGGAATGCAACGCATTTTTGAGGTCCCAACGAAAAATTGCCTAAAAATTTTTCCAAGGACGATTTTTTTAAAACAAACGGCTGAATCGGGAACCGGAGTGATAATACTTCGTGGAAATACCAATTTTTATTCTTACCTCGCGATTTTACCGCTGTTTTGAAGAATTATCCTCAATAATGCCTCATCGTGGAATCCATGATGGTTTGTGAACCGGAAGTAATGCACGTACAGCGCCGCAGTGAATTTCAAGGTAAGTTATAAAACTGTACAAAAAAACGGAATGGAATTCGCAAATCCGGAAAAGTGTTTCCAGCGGTTAATTTGAACAATATTGAAGATATAACTGGAGAACTTGAAAATGGATCTTGCAATGGCTGTTGCATTAGCAGGACATAATATAATAATAACTGGTCAATGTGGAACAGGAAAAACATATCTCATGAAGTATGGTGCTAAATAATATTATCTACTGTCAGTAGCTTCTTCAAGTCTGACCATATAATGATATATAAAAAAATCACAATTACAGTAAACAGAATCTTGAAAAAATAGCTCATGTAGAAATATTAAATTCTGATTGATCTTCTGCTTTTCAAATTACTTTTGTTTCTTGTTGTATTAAGTGCACCAGGTGTTAATGCGGTAAAGAAGGATGCACTTTTCCCAGAATTGCCTTTATTTGACACGCTACACTGTCCTAAAATTATTGCAGTGTTTGAGGGACCATATTGTGCTAGTGTGGGATTTGCATTTAAACCATTCCTTATGCCTCGTTGCTGGCCAAACAAGTTCTCAACTATGTCTGAGTTCAGGAATCCTGGATTAATACGGTTTCCTTTACCTAACATTGTATCACAGAGGGAGATGAATCCAGATACTGCAGAATTTATATCATCCCTAGTTTCTTGTGTAATAAGGTTTTTAGCCTGCAGGTATAGCACAGAGTTGACAATTTGACTTTCCCATTCATTAAAAAAATGTAGAATTTCTCTCAATAGTTCAATCCTTTTATCATTCTTTGAACATATAGGCTGATTTGAATTACAGAATAAGTCGGTTAGTATGGAAGTATTCTCCAGAAGTTCAACAGAAGACGCAAGTCTTGCAGGGTCATGCAATGTTGCCTGGTAGCTTTTCATCAAGAATAACATGTCTTTATCCAGCACATCAATAGCTAATTTATTCCTCATTTTAGATGCAGGAGTTAGGGTAAAGTGATCATCTGTCAACTTTTTGTGAATTCCAAATCCATTTTGAAAATTAAAGTTGAAACATTCCACCCAGTGATCCCATACTATACAGCAATCATTCAAAACTAAATATCTTCCTGCTTGTGATTGATTTTCTATCCTGCTTGATTCCACATTGTTTCTGATTCGTTTCAAAACATGCATTATGTCTTGAATAGCACAAATAGAATGATTTCCATCATAGATATCCTGAAATTTAAATTTTTTCTCTCTTTGGCATCCATTATTAAACAGGATATTGGTAAAGGCTCTGTTAGTTGATGCTCCATCCAACATAACATAGTCAACCGTAAATCCATTTTCATCTAGGACATCAACACACTTCCAAAAAGTGTTGTAAAGTTGAAAAGCTGTGGCTGTGTTTGATCCAAAGTAAGCAATAGGCCATCTGAAAAAATGAAAGTAAACAATGCTACTTGTACTTTATAATATATACATGTAATAATAAATTACATAAACTAGAGAATGTATATAAAACATACATATGCCCCTGCCTGGGACATCACCCTAAATGCAAATTCTAAACAGTCACTCAAGCAGAAAGTAGAGGTCATTGTGACCTACTTTTCGTCTATGTGTACTACCCGTCTGTGTTTAAAACCAAATATGAAGTTTGATGATTAACTGATGTGTAAGTATATTTCTTGAGAAATGGACCTAAAGTCTAACCAAAATCATTCATGCAGAAACTTTAGGTCTTGGTGACCTACTTAACTAAGATGAAACTACATGTATATGAAATTTGAGGATCAAGTGATAAATACTTGAGTTATGGACCGAGATGCCAAGTCTAACTTGGGTGTGATAGATATCATAAAATCGGGCTGAATCGATAGATAGACAAATGGATGAATGAAAATTGAAAACATATATATCATGGTGGGGGCATAAAAACTGTATAATGTAGACATGAGCAATTACATATGCATGCACCCCCCCACACACACACACACACAGTTCTTGCATTATAAGTGAAGGTTTGTAAAAAAGTGAGTTTATTCATATACACTCACCTGAGGAAGTTTGTTATAAAAATGTTTTTAGTTGTCATTGAAGATCTTACAGTGACTGACTAGATGAACATCTCCAATCAAACTGCAGATGATAAGCTCAACTAATTTTTAACATTCTAAATTTTTCTCAATAGTTAAAATTTGGTCTTTACTCCCTTTTCAATTTTGTGCTAGATGTTTATCCTACATTATCAGTTGCCTCAGAAGCAGTTTTTGTTTTGTTTGTATTGCATGGTATCTGCTTGATCTCTTTAATTCTACTTTAAAACTACATCAAGGTTAATTACGTTTGTATAAATGGTTGACCTTGACCTTCATTCAAGGCCACAGAGACCTTAAGATGCACTTTATTACAAAAACAAAGACTTTCTAAATCAACCCTCTACACCAATATTAAAAAATTCATACCTGAATCCTGTGAGTCCATGAAAGACAAATTGAAGGGCATGCGTTGCAAGCTGTACCTTTTTTCTTCCATTGCATAAGATGTCAATGTTGTTATTAGTCTGATCCATGTCAACAATTCTCACCAAATTCCAACTGTCTCTTTGTTTTTGAATAACCAGATCATCTTGTATTGACATCTCATCTATAACTAGACCACCATGTTTTCCAAAATCTGACACTTTCTGTTTAAGAGCCTCTTTCTGCATCCAGATGAGATTTTGTAGGTTAAAGCATGTGGTCTGTTTGATAGAATTCTTGTAGTACTGCAGTAGTCTTTGGGATGGCAGAACTAATAATCCAGATTTCTTCAGGTCTTCATAAGCTCTTGGAGATCTAATGTATAACCCCAGACAAACACTTATAACTTCTTGATCCCACCTTCGCTGATGGATTTCTAAGCCTTTTTTAAAATTTCTGAGTTGTGATTCTAACAACAATTTGAATTGTTCAGGTGCACCATTTTCAACAATTTTATTCAAAATACTCTCCATATCTTCATGGTCTTCTTTGCAGAGTTTAATTTTAGATTCCTCATCAACTTGAGATACTTGGACAGGATAATCTGAATTGGAGACTTGATCACTGTATACTTTTTCAATTAGCCCATTATCAACATTCTGATGACTGCTTAAATTATGCTCCTGCAGAGGATTAATTTCTGATTTCTTCTCTGAGATACTTTCTGTTTCACTTACTGGTGGTCTCTTTCTTTTCCTATTCTGTTTTATAGAGTCCATGCATCTATCACAACATTCTTTTTTACTTGTCCAGTTTACAATCACTTTACAAGATTTGGATCTAGTTGTTTTTTTCCCCGAATTTTCATTGCTCAATTCAGACAAATATTCAACAATTAGTGCTTGTGACTCATTTTCAGTGGTATCTAGTCCTTTGCATATTTTTATAACAGTAATGAGATGAATTAGTCCATCAACATTTTTCTGTGTGACATTTAAACTAAAGCCAAGGGTAAAGGTTACATTTCTCAAGTGAAAAGTGACTTTACTGGAATTGAAAACAATGCTACAATACTGCTGATGTCCATCGATAACCATTGTCAGAGGCATGTTAAAATGCAAGCAATTTCTTTCTAATTCAATAGTTGAGCAGTGGCTTGGTAACACAATACTGGTAGAACATACATCTGATCTGGTTGCAAGGTTTCTATAAGCGACATATCTTTTCGTATGTTCATAGACAAAGCATGTATCTGTTCCAAACAGGTGTGGTATCAGCTTTGAAACAATATCTTTACTTGGTGCACATGTCAAATTGTCCTTGAAAAATTCAGTACAGTCCTGCATGATTGATTCAAGTTTGATTACTCCCCCAGTGTGGCTGGTGTAATTAATACATAGCCTAGAATGTAGATGTAAAATATAATTAGTGTTTTTAAAGAACATTTATTTGAATGTATGTGCACACACACACACACACACACACACACACACACACACACACATGCTATATATATAAGTAACAGGGGACATTAAAATGAATAAATAAATAGATCAGGCAGCTATAATGATACATATGTAATTGCATCACTGCAACAACCTGACTTTTTTTCTCTATGGAAGTAACTCGAGTAAGGTGAAGCAAGAGTGAAATGATTTGCTTAGAAAAATATTTTAACCCCCACAGATATAATAACAAGAGGCCCAATAGGCCTTAATGCTCACCTGAATATATTGGACATCACTTGGCTAACCAATGTTTCTAATATGTGACAGTAACTTCACTTCAAACATTACAGGGGTGGGTGAATGATGTTTTACGTCGCATAAGCAATCTTTCAGCTATTCGTGTTGTTAAACAATTTTTTATACAGATTAATCATTACACAATTTCATGCGGTGCTTGAGTATGTGCCAGTATTTATGATCTGCCTTATACTAGTGCGCACTGATGGTGACTTTTATAGTGCTAGTTCACTGACATACAATGTCGCAGATGAACACTGCATGCCACTCGATCACATTATACTGACACCGAGCCAACCAGTAAGGGCCAACAGCAAGGAAAAACCCCTTTGCTACATGTTCATGAGAAGAAGTCTTTTAAATATTTTTGCCATGTTAGATTACTGTGACCTTGAACGAAGGTGAAGGTCAAATGTTTTTGCAAACTTTGTAGCCCTTCATCTGCAGATGCTATATATTTAATTTGGTGCTTCTAGACCTACTGGTTCATGAGGAGAAGTTGTTTAAAGTTTTTTACATTTTAGGTCACTGTGACCTTGAATAAAGGTCAAAGTAAATGCCTTGTGCAAATTAAGAAGGGTTTGAGCCAAGGAATCTCCGTGTGAGGTTTCATCAAAATTGGCTCAGCCGTTTTGGAGGAGTTTTCTTTTAAATGAAAGTGTCCACGGACGGATGACAGACGGCGGACAATCTACCATCACAATAGCTCACATTAGCCTTCGGCTCAGATGAGCCAAAAACATGAAAGTAACAATTCCAGTTTAATTGGAATCGTTCATCTAATTGATTGCTGTGGAGCGCTTTTAAATTATGCTCCAAGGCAAGCCATTAGGTGCCCCCTAGCACTGCAGCATAAGCGGTACTAAGCCCTTTTACTTTTTGAGTTGAAGCAAATGATTATATATATATATATATATATATATATATATATATATATATATATATATATATATATATATATATATATATATATATATATATATATATATATATATATGTCTATGTATGTACGCCTTAATATTTTTTCAGAAATTTACTTCGTGAACTGAGTAAACAGAAAAAAGTAGCAGTTACTGCCACTACAGGAATGGCCAGCACACAGTTAGGCTATGAGGCAAGCACCTTACACCACTGGTGTGGAATATTAGATGGACGTTACAGTCATGACCACTTAGCAGAGCTGTTTGAAAATGATGATAAGTTTGCTGCTGCTAAACACAGAATAAAGGATACTGACTGTTTAATGATTGATGAAATCAGCATGCTTTCAAAGAAAACTCTAGAACTTGTGGAATTTGTATGCAGACATGTCAGATGCAGCCAACAAATATTTGGTGGATTACAGGTACTTCAGCTGTGAAGCACTACATTTCATAATAATTTTTATACGCCTGTGTAACGGGACGTATTATGGTATGGTGTTGTCCGTCCGTCCGTCTGTTCGTTAACATTTTCTGTGTAACAATATTAAAACAACTCCAAAAGTTCTTGTCCGGGCCATATCTTTTGACTTGATCAGGATATCAAGATGAAATTTATACCAAACATGTATTATGGGAAGGGGGTGTGTCACATATAAAATTTAAGTCAGAGTATTGAAAAAGGTCACAGGTTGAGTTCAAATGTCAAACTCTCTGCCTGTTAACTTTTCTTTGTTTCCATAAGCTAAATGGTCTAGAACGTTGAAACTTGATATACTGCATCTTCACATGGAGGGTTACCAAGCTTACAAAGATATTTGACCTTGACCATCATTCAAGGTCACAATAACATTATATGTTTAAATTGTTTGAATGATTTTTTATCAGAAACTAAAAGGCCTAGAAGCTTGAAACTTGATACATAGCATCTACACATGAAGGATTACCATGTTTACAGATATATTTGCCCTTGACCTTCATTCAAGGTCACAATAACAGCTGCATTATCTTACTTTATATTTACTGAGTTTTATTTTAATTTATGCATTTGTAAATAATGGGAAAATACACTGATTTGCAGGTAATAGTATGTGGTGACTTTAAACAACTGCCACCAGTCCCTAACCACAGACTCAATGATGATGGCGCATACTGCATAGAGAGTGAGACATTCAAAAAGGCATTCCCACATCATGTAAATCTGACAAAGGTTAAAACTAGTTTTAATTACAACTTCTGAATTAACCAATAATTCTATAATTTAATGTTGATACTATAAAATAGTTTTTAATGTTTTGATTCAGATTTGATAAAGCTTTCTTTAATTAGAAAAAATTCCAGCATGCCATTATTACTATTAAATTGAAAAAAAAAAAAAGAAAAAAAAAAAAATTAGCTCATATTACTGAACTTATGATACAGACTGTGTGTGTGTGTGTGTGTGTGTGTGTGTGTGTGTGTGTGTGTGTGTGTGTGTGTGTGTACACGTGTGTGCAGGAGAGAGAATTAACTGTTTTATTGATGTTTCAGGTGGTGAGACAAGAGGAAGCTGACTTAATTAAAGCAGTTCATGGGTTGTGTGATGGAAATCCTGATGATGAAACCATACAACTAATGTTAAGTTTAGATCGACCTCTACCTGATAACATGGAAACAATTCATTTATATGGAACAAATTTTGATGTGAATTATGTTAATCATGACATGCTAGAATCTATGGATGGACAAGAGTACATATTCAGATCTACTGATAAAGGTAAATAAATTAGCCTTTAGCTCACCTGCCCTGAAGGGTCATCTTAGTTTTGGCCAGTCATGTAAGTTTTGGCCATCACTTTTTCCTCATCATCTGTCCATCTGTCATTAATGTCTTTTAGATGAGGTCAAGGTGATATTTTCATATCCATGTAAAAATTTTCTTCTCAAAAAATTGAAATAATTTAATTTCCAAAAAGTACTTACATCAGCCAGGAAAGCAATACCAAGTGTCAGTATAATGGTCTGGGAGGGATGGCATGCTGTCTGGGTGAGCTAGCACCTTAAAGTTGGCATGAGTCCGTACTAGTACAAGGCAGACCACAAAACACACCTGCACTACACAGCACCACATGAATACATGTATTTAAATTAGAAAACTTGTTTCCATCATAAATAAGTGAAATATTCTTGATGAGACATAAAACAAAAATCAATCTAAAATTGAAAGCGATCATACAGGAAATATACACACACACAAATTGCGACAAACCCTACCAATAACATTTAACCCGCCACAAGCCCATGGAATATAATGTAAGTGATGTATATTTCTATATCATTAAGTTTCAATCTTTAGACCTTTTGAATTTGATTCATTAGAAGTCACTGGAAATTACTAATTTACACATTTGTTGACTGCTTGGAATATACAACAGTGTTATATTAAGGTTAAACTTTGTAGACCTCTGGTTGAACATGACAATATGATCAAACATTTTCTATATACACTGTATATGGTTGTGTCGCCTTCATTGAACATGTTGAAGTTTAAGGTCAATGGTTTTTACAAACTGTACAGTTGAAAATAATGGTTTTAATGTTGCCGACCTATCAAATGTAGATTAATTTGTCTTGCTGATTATAAGTTTCTTACTTTAAACTTTGGACACACACACACACACACACACACACACACACACACACACACACACACACACACAGTTCAGGCAACTTAGACTGTCCATTATTATTCATACCTGCATGATTAACAAAAAAAATGTCATTCTTTAAACATAATTATAATTGTTAATTCATAGAAATTCGAATAAATCCCAAATTTTTGACAAAATATGAATATTTTTACTCACTAAATATCTGCTGACTTGGAAAAAGGGATACCTAGTATCAACTGAATAAAATCACATTTAAGTCACATGTGATTATGATTATTATTCATTCAGGTATGGATAATATTAGCTTCAAATTTGTCATAAAAGAGAAATAATTCCAAATATTTCATCATGAAATGACATTTTATCTTTTTAGGACCTCCTAACCTTCTAGCTCATCTTAATGTGCCAAAAACACTTGTGTTGAAAGAAGGTGCTCCAATCATCTTAATTAGAAATATCCAGCAGGGTTTGTTCAATGGAGCAAAAGGAATTGTTCACTTATTAAAAAGAGACAGTCCACCAGTCATCAGTATTGATGGGAAAATAATATCATTGGAATCTTATGATTTTGATGTTTATGACATGGACCAACGTATAGTTTTAGCTTCACGCACACAGTACCCAGTCATGCTGGCATTTGCCATGACAGTGCATCGAGCACAGTGCCAAACTTTACAGTATGTTGATGTTGATTGCAAGTCATTTTTTGCTCCAGGACAGATGGGTGTTGCTATTGGAAGAGTTCAGAGCAAAGCAGGTTTACGTGTTCGGAATTTTAATAGGCAAGCTGCAGTTTTGAAACACCCTCCATGTGTGTATCAGTTTTACAGTCAACATATTTTCAAAGACCCTGCAGAGGATGGATCATGTTGCAAGTCAGATTTTTTGCCCTCAAGCCAGCTGTCTTGTGAAACATTTTCACAAACAAGTTCAGATACTGAAGACCCCAGCTTGTCAGAAGGTGACTTTGGAATGGATATAGACCTTGAACAACTAGATCATCCTTGGAATATCAGAGATTTTTTGTCTGAAAATGCAAGTAGTGCGTGTTTATCATCTTTAACAGATGATTTTTTTCACTCTGATCTGTTTGAAGAACATGTAAGATTTCTGTACTTCAAAGTGAATGAAATTACTTTGAAACCATTTCAGACAAGTACATCACAGCAATGGAACAGTGCATATGTTGATCTTAATAAATTTCTTTCGAGTGTTGAGTACAACAATGCATGCAAAAAGCTATTTCAGGTTCATGGCCTTTCTAAACAACAAAATAAGTTGTGTACAAAGTTAATGTTCTGGCTCATGGATAAGCAAATTGATATGAAAGCTCAGCAAATAGTTGCTGCCCAGAAGGAAGCACTTGACACCAAAGATACACCTGACATCCAACATTCATCTGCAGGACAGGCTAAGATTAGATACATAGCAGGTGTATGCATCAATAAAATTTCCAGCCGCTTAAAAAATTCTGTTATAAGAAAGATAGGCAAAACATTCAAAAAAAGTAAAATAGCTCGAATGTTGGATTACAAAAAACAAAAATTGTTACAGAATTTTCGTATTAAGGAGGATGAGGCACCTGGCCCTGGGGAAACCAGTATGGCTGAAATTCAAAATAAACAAGGTCCAACTAGAGGACTTACTATTGTGTCTGATGACGTCTTCCAATTTTTTATCAAATTAAATTCTTTTTTGCAGAAAAAATCCACTTTGGAATATTTTCATCTTTATGGTGAAAATATTTTTCAGCATTGTAGAAATATTATAGACTCAAATGATGAATTAATTCAGGATTGGATATCTTTATTTGGAGGAGTGGAAGATAACATTAAAGATGAAATATTTCTGACGTTAATTATGGAATTGTTTAAAGATGTAACAGAACATTTTGTGAGAGTTGCCTTTGTGGATGCCTTGAAATTGTTTAAGCAGACCGTTCCCAGAAAGAAAAAACAGGCCCTAAGAAGTAAACTAACGGCGCTTGGAGAAAGAGATGAAAAAAGAAAGAAATCAAGTGATGACAAAGTTGAAAGTGCCCAAGGATCGAGTGAATATTCATGCAGTATTTGCAAACAATTTTGTGAATGGGAACCAACAAGTATAGAATATGAAAGCATAGCATGCGACAAGTGTAACAGCTGGTGTCACTATAAATGTGTAAATATAAAAGGAAACGAGTCATTCTTAATGAAAAAAAGTGGCACCTGGTTTTGTCCAAAATGCAGTAAAAAGAGTAAAGGAAGGGGAAAAGGCAAGGGAAAAAATGAATTGTTACAATAGTACAGGCCTCCGCAATGTGTGTGTGTGTGTGTGTGCACAGTCAAAAAAAAAAAAAAAAAAAGAAAAGAACCAAAAAACCCTCTATTATCATTACACAGAGAAAGTATCATCTATGTGTGTGGGTGTGTGTGTGTGCAATATAAACATAAATTAATTTGCTAAGAAATGAACAAAATAGAAAATATTACCATGCAGCAATATCAATGTTTGTTGACATTTTGTGAACTGTTAACAGCTGCTGTTAAGAATAACAGATTTCCGATACTATAAATTTCAATTCAAATTTGCCGCCACAGCAATTTTAGAAAAACTGATTACCTCCCCTTGGGATGACTGATCGAAAGTTATAAAAAATAAAAAGAGACCGTTTATGATATAATTCTATAGTGACTTTTATTTATATAATACTAACAGCAATTGCCACAAAAACATTACATTTATTGGAGAAGATTATTTGTTTTATAACTTACCTTGAAATTCACTGCGGCGCTGTACGTGCATTACTTCCGGTTCACAAACCATCATGGATTCCACGATGAGGCATTATTGAGGATAATTCTTCAAAACAGCGGTAAAATCGCGAGGTAAGAATAAAAATTGGTATTTCCACGAAGTATTATCACTCCGGTTCCCGATTCAGCCGTTTGTTTTAAAAAAAATCGTCCTTGGAAAACTTTTTAGGCAATTTTTCGTTGGGACCTCAAAAATGCGTTGCATTCCTTGTGTTTTTTTTAGTGATAGTGGGTTTTTTTTCTTATATATGGACATTTTATATATTACGGATAAAATTTCAGACTCCTGTGATATAAACTGTGCTGGCTTCAAGCTGAGGCAAGTATGTCAGGACAAAAATGAGACATCAGTGCGAAGTGGAACTGTTCACCCGTACAAAAATATCAATCAGTAACACATAGCCATCACTATCATCAATAAATAAACTTACAGACGCCAAAAATTAAATCATTCCAGCTTGTAGCCAATATGTTTTTGTACTTGTGCGGGAACGTTTCCCTGTCATCAGTGTAACCTATCCAAAATATGATGCACCTGCCGGTTCAAAAATTCAGATTCGCTGTTGTCATCACGATCATGATTTATGACTGCAGATCTTAAAAGTAATTTAAACAACTTTCACTTTTTAATGAAGAAAACAAATGCCTCTGTTCACGCCATGTTGGACAAATATGGCGACTGACTGAATACTAGCATTTGACCTAGTTGTCGGGATATCGACGTCAGAGGTTGCTAAGGGTAACATTGACGTATGACGTATGCGGTAAAAAATTATCTTTGAGATCGTGATAGATATAAAAAAAACCTGCTGGACTGCTTAAAAATTTAATTATTATTAATTGGGGTTTTTTTATTTCAAAGGAAACATATAATAACAAGTTTATGATATGATCATTTTGATATCACACCCTTAATCAGCCGGAGAGTCCTGATATCAGCCCTCTCGGGTCTTCGGCCCTCTGGCTGATATCAGGACTTTCGGGCTGATAAAGGGTGTGGTATCAAAATAGCCATATAATAATCTCTAACTATCACATACACATTGAATCTTACTATAACGATACATTACATTTTCAGGCTTTGTGATACAATGGTCCGTATCGATATCGAACATGTGCGATACAACATTCCGTATCACCATAGTAGCAGAGAACTACTTTTAGGGGAATATCCTCTTTCGACAACATTAACATTACGTCATGAATACGAGAGAACTTTTCCTATGTGACGTCATAATGCAGTTGGGAGAATTTTGTAAAGTTGGGAGAATCCCGGACGATCGTAACAAATTTTGATAAAATAATATTTGTTTTTTAAGTTTTTACCAGTGTTTACAATAGTAGAAATAAAATGATAACAAATGGCGTTTAAACGAAAAATTATTTGTTGTATTTTTAATTACTTTTTAGCAGTTTTTTAACGTTTTTTTCAGTCAGATATTTGTTTTTTCCAATCAAGTTAAAAATCAATATAAATCAATATGTGACTCTAGTGGCAGAATAAGTAAGAAAGAAAGCATTGCATTCAGTTTGGTAGGGTATGTGATAAATACAAAACCACACATGTTTCTGACGTAGCTGATCACACTCGTTTATTTTACAGTCGCACTCGTGTAACGTATCTGTCCGCACAATAAACTCGTGCAATCAGCTACATCAGAAAACCACATATGTGGGGTTTAGCGTATATGTATTAAATAATATTTTAGCGAAAAAGAATATTGTACTATACATGCCTTTACAAAAATGATTTTCAAGACAATTAACACAAATACAAGTTAAAATTTTATGTGCCAAATGTGCACACTTTTAAAATTAATTCCTCATCAGTGACACTAAGACCGAAAAGTTTTCAGATAAAAAACATAAGCCAAACAGTTGAAAATAATGAATCTAAAGTTCCAAAATTATATAAATCCAAATCCAGCTAAGGAATGCTTTGCATGAGGGCACAAACCTTAGTTTTAAATAAATTCTAAAATTAAAGATGGCTGAAAAATTTGCTACATGGTGCATTTTATGAGAGCACAAAGTAGTTCAGCTAAGAAATGCTTTGCATGAGGGCACAAACCTTAGTTTTAAATAAATTCTAAAATTAAAGATGGCTGAAAAATTTGCTACATGGTACATTTTATGAGAGCACAAAGTACTGCCTACCGAGTTATGGATACCCTCGGGGAGTTTTACTACACCAGCAGCGGTTGCCGCTCAGGGGTAGTAAATATATAACACAATACCAGTTAAATTTTGATGTGCCAGATGTGCACATATCTGAAATTCATTCCTCATCAATACCTACAATATTCTAATATAAATGCCTATTCATTATCTTTACAGTTTTCAAGATGATTTTTAAAAAATCAATCTTCTTATGCAACTATGACCTTCACCTTTAAAGCTGCATTAAGTTTTTCAATTTTCTGAATTTTTTTTTTTATTATCATTTTCTAAAAATATTTTTTTTAAATAGATAAAATCTAATCACGATCCGTGAGATTCATTTTCTAAAATTCCATTCCTATTAGCTGTAAATAAACGGAATCCTCTAACGGGTTGGTCAATGTTTTACGATGATTATTGTTTGCTTGGAGTATGCGCACAGATGTACGGAAATTCCAAAAAACCGAAGGTGAAACCTGACAAATTGTATTAATTGTCCGTCATTAATATCCAAATGTATTCGCAATGGTGATACGTATCCCTTACAAAGTTACAAATGACAAATTAAATGAATTTCTATGTTTAATTTATCGTATCGTATTTACCCGGTTTTTATGACGTAACCATGTTCTAAAATCAGATCCCACAGGCTTCATCTCGCTGGCAAATTATTGTTATTTCTGTATTTATTCGAGCTTTTATCATTGAACTAAATGTAACATTGTTCATTAGGAACATCATTTATAAGATCAGCATCTTTTTAATTTTTAACTTATGAAAACTTAATGCAGCTTTAAACCTATGACCTTGAGTCATATATCAATATTATCGTCATATTAATACCTACAATATCCTTCTATACATGCCAATACAAAAAGATAATAGTTTCTATATATACTGACAAATATATTATTTTATTATCTATGTTCATTATTGAGCTAATCAGGAACAATAACTCTGGGTTCAATTGTCGAACGTTACTCCGACGATATGTGCATCTCCTTTTTGTAATGAAGGTTTTAACAAAGTTTCTTTGAAATTCAGCTAGTCGTTTAGAGAAATAGCTCAGAAACGAAACTCGGACGAACGCAAGGATTCACGGACAAACATACACATGTACACAGACAGAATTTCCATTAGTATTTGTATGATAAAAAATTCAAATTTTTGTTGAACTTTTGTAATTTTCCTTTTTCGTGAAACTTACTACGCTTTTAAGGATTTTGTGCCTTCAGTTGTTTACATTTTCGGTCTACCATGCTTTTATCAGAAAAGTATTTTTAAAAAAAAAAAGGTGGCACAGAAAATTTGGACAACCCTCAAAATATTATCGGCATTCGTGACTGCTTAGGTTTTAGTAGTGACGCTGACTTCTAATGTTCGGTACAATAAAGATTTAAAATTAAAACTAGTCAACCCTCTCCCCTACGAAAAGACATCCCCCCTTGTCAAATCACACATACCTGTTACAAAACAACCGATTTTATCATTCAGATTTTACTTATTGATAATCACGAAAGCAGCGAAGTTTGCACCGCTAAGGGTGCTCTTAAGATATTTTGCCACTTCAACAATACGTATCATCTAAGGACTATGCTGAACAAGCTTTCAATAACCCAAAGCCTTGTTTGGCTGCAATTGTCTTTGTTTTAATTTTTGAAACTGAACCCCGCAGGGTCTTAAAAGTAGAGCGTCCGTCTTGACAGCGAGAGGTAGTGGGTTCGAACCCCGGCCAGGTCATACAGAAGACTTTTAAACTTGAGATATTGCTTTTTCGTCTAGCTTTCGGCAATAGGTAGATAGTCATAGTATCGACTTGTGCCAGAGTGGTATGCTTGGCTGTGGTGTACTAATTCGTTAAACTTGCACCTAACCATAATGTCACGTGATAGTACACGGCAGGCCATTATATACACTTGCATATTCCATGCATACATGATCTTGTTCTTTTATCAATCCATAGAGATTAATAACCTTGATCCCGCTGCGAACAGGTAAAAGTTGCTAATGCGATTTTAACAGCATTACAGTAACTATAACAACAAGTTTATGAAACTATCAGTGGCTGAGTGCGCACATTTAAGGATTACAGTGCCTTCCGTGCTAAGCTTTAATCTTGTAGAGTTTTAGAAGAATTGGCAGTCATATAATTGAGGATTCAAATAAGCTAATGAAAAAATTATTTAGAATATACTAGTAAACAAAATAATAAAACCAACATTAGTGGCAAAAATGTGTATAGAAAAACTTACTGCTATCTCTACATAGGCTGTGCCTACAAGCATATTACGTTTTCCGATTATGCTGTTTCACAGTCAATGTACAACGTGAATACAAATACGAATATTTTATTATAAGTCCCATCATATATACATCAGTAAAACATGCAATAGAATTAAAAATATAGGTAATAAGCATATTTGCCATTCTTTAAAGAATTACACAGACTGTTCAAACAGTGTAAAATTATCATATGTACTATATACAAAAAAACATAATTTTTGAAAATAAACGCGGTGACTTTTTAAAAGATCTTGCAGATTTGGCAAAACTTAATGGGATAAAAACACAGAAAGGTTATCATAATCACAGAATCACAACTGATCAATATGTTTTCTGGCACTTTTAAACAAGTTATACCTGAGATCTATATATAGATTACAATCTAACAAACATGAGAAGATTCTAATTCAATAGTATTAAAGCAATGAAGACAAAATTGTTCATGTACAGAAAGTCCTTCATATTAACCAGTTTCCAACCTTTCCTAAACTTTGATTATTTACTACGCTGAGAACGTGGTAGAACTATTTAAGCGTACTGTTTAATTTTAAACGCATTTTAAAATAGTCTGTAAGTCGGAAGTTTATTTCCCCTCCCCACATACCATGAATAGCGGTGTCGTAATTTAAAACTTTATGCCAGTGAAGTAAAAAAGGGAGTTCATGACCATCGAGATAAGATCTTTTGCTGATTACATAACGGTGAATACCACAGTATTCCTCTAGTTTGAGCTTCCTTAATCTAGTGTACACTCGTTTGTTCCAGTTATTAACCCAACACTTTCCACGTTTAATAACGTGCCAAAATCATCCAAAGACTCTATTAGTGCATGTGAAAAGAAAACCATATCGAATTCTAGCAAAAATATCCTGTTCTTTTGTTATTATTTTTATTGGAATTTAAATCGGAATTTAGTTTCCTTATTATCATTGTATTTGGTTTTATCCTTATTCATATTTCATCTATCGTGATTTCTTTCCAAACAGTTTTATTTATTTATTTATTTATTTATTTATTTATTTATTTATTTATTTATTTATTTATTATGTTACTAATAATATAACCTACAATAATTTTTTTAATTTTTTTTAAATGAATATCTTAATAACAATTAAAAACATTTCTTAGATGGCACAATTAATAATAATGATTATAATAATAATAATAATAATAATAAACGATTTTTACTGTTTATTGTACTTAATTTCTTAATTCATGTAATGTTTTTGTCATTCATTTCATTATTTGTTATTTGATTGAAAATGACGACATTTCATCTACTTGTATATTTCAATATTCTGATCTAAAAAAAAATAAAATATTTTCTTTATATTTAGATGTCTGCAATAAAAAAGAATTTTCAAAACAATACACATAGATAGATCAAAGGCTTATATCGGTTACTTACAGTTACCTCTTGCTTAAGGATGGCATACAGATGGCGTAATGACGGCATAAAGATGGAAAATGCCAAAAATTTTCAAAAAATTTTGTTATTGCTGAAAATGTCGTAAAGATGAGATTTTTTCATCTTTAAGTATTGCGTAAAGATGAGTTTTCATCCTAAGAGATTCTTTTCGATGTTACGGTTCCATACAGCATGCCACTGGCCGCCTCGAAATAAGTGGCACAAGAAATGCAGCAAAAATGTGAGCAAGATTGTTAAAAATTGTAAAGGCATACGTAATAGTGGAATAATCCTATGGATGTGTGTTAGGTTTATTTGTGATATTGTTTAACGTCGCATCAGCAAAACGTCAGCTATTCACAACAAAAGCAAGTTTATTAATCTAAGAGCAATTGTGTATTGTACAAACGCGCTCTAAAGGCAACTTTAACTTTCTAGGGTTCCTTGCCCTTCCAGAGCACCCGGTCTCACTTCCTTGATGGAAGTTCACGTGTATAACTAATTTTCCCAGCTTTCTAAGTTTTTGCTTTTTTTTTTTTTTGGGGGGGGGGGGAGGGGGGGTTGTGATTCGGACAAAGACCGGTATGTTTAGAATTACATTGTATTATTACAGGCTTAGTACAAGGCAGTCAGATATACCTAACTTCCAGTCACATCATCCTGACAACGGTCAAACCAGTCAATGCTCTGTCAAATTAATGCCCAAAACCAAGAGAGAAACCAGTATAAAAATTTTAAAATGTCTTGTTTTACCAAACCGAGGTTCGAGGCCATAACCTCTAGCGATTGAGGTGGGTACTTAATACACTTAAATTCTATTCACCAACAAAACTAAAAAAAATTAATATAAATATTTATTTAACTCTAAATTCCACCGAAATTTGGTACATTTTAAATAATATAAAAAATATAAGTTAATATCTAGTTTCATCTGAATTCTGCTTTGTAAGCATATGAAACAGAAACACATTAATGTACAAACTATTTATAACACTGTTTTATCTTTACACATAAATCTCTACTCTGAATTAAAACAAAACAATGTTCTTTTGCTTTTAACTCTAATTATCGAAAATAAAACATTAAGTCAGTTTTAAGATCAGGTTTTTTAATCATTTTATAGGGTTTTGGTTGCAATCTCTACACATCTTTCAAATAAAGCAGAAACTAGTTCCTTTTCGGATTCATTAATGAAATGCTTGTCTTTCGTTGCTTCATGTAGCTTTTCCAGTGTTCGATTTTTAAGTCGTTCATTCCTTGTTCTGTGATATGTTAGAAATAACAAAACATAGCAATATATTTTAGGTGGAATAAATGTCGCATCGCTGTATTTTTTCTCGTACTTCTTTACTTCCACATCTATCTCAACAGGATAAAACATACAACTTACAACACAAACATATGGCCTTGCCAGGGCGGATTTTATTTTTAATTCCATTTTGAGACCTTTTCCACATAAATTTTCTATGTATACGTATGCATCTTCATTGAATTCTGTTGTACCTATATATAAAACAAAAGGATGGAATATCTGGATAACGTCATTAAGAATGCACAAAACTTTACTATAATTCCCCGTCAAGAAGTTCAGTGTAGCGTACTGTAACAACCCGGTACAGATATCATGTCCAGTACAGTTACGTAATATATGTCGAGTTAACTGTTGTAACTGCTTGTACTTGGAGATATTAGAACTAACAGAGGTAACGATGCCTTTGTAAAGATGTTGGGTTAAATATACGTAATAATTAGAAAAACGTAATTTCAAATATAATTTATCAACAGGAAGAATCTGTGGTAAGGCTAATAATCCATCTATCAGTTTAATAACTGACACTATACGTCCAAAATTCTCAGATACCAGAGATGAAACTTTGTATAATTCTGTGTCACACAGATATTCATTTACTTTTTTTATTGATGCAGTTGTCGTCATAATTTTGTCAAACCATTTGGCTATCATCGGAATTTCCATCACGGTATTCACCCCAGATCTAGACAGATTATGTAAATGTTTAATTAATTTATGACGAGTGTCTCCAGATATTTTACTCTCTATCATGTTATTTGATTTAATGAAGTAATTTGGAAGGTATCCCTGTTCTATCCACACAGTTAGACGTTGAAAGCAAGCCCAAAAGCAACTGAGTATGTTATGTTGATCCCAAATTATTTCATCCTCTTCAATACAATAAAATAGAGCAGTTTTGAGAAAATATGAGCATAACAAACCTGTACAACCTTCCCCAGCCTCAATCACATGTTTAAGATATAGCTTCAATAAACCATAGCAAAGAACATGTGTATGGTTCATAGAGTCAACCAATCTTTTCTCGGCAAGGGAAAATGAAATCCTCCACTCTATATGACTTTCGTCTGATAAGGGGTTCCCTATAGGTACTACAAGGCATCCCTCGTTTACAATTTCTTTGACTAGGTCCTGTGTGGGCCAGTTTTTTGTTCGAGGTCTTTGTATCCATTCATTAGCTTCAGATGGCCAGATTCCACATCGAAGACAAAACATACTGTCGTATTCCATAAGACCATCAACTTTGAAGGATGCACATGGACCATGTGGTTCCGCTTTATTTACGAAAGGGACCTCACAGATCATTTGCACTCCGACATCACGAAACAGTAAACTTGACAAGTATATTCTGCTTTTATAAACTGGTGTCAAGGCTGAAGCAAACATTCCCAGTTTACCAATGCTCCTTTGATTTAGACATAAGAACAGTTTAGCAAACCCTGGTTTCACATAACTTGTTTCCATTATTAGGTCTGAATTTGGTGTTTGTATGAATTGTTCCGGATGAACATTTATACTCGCCCATAAAAACATAATATCGTGATCACTTCCGGTCAAATTAAGTCCTTCTGCTTTACTGCCGCTTGATGTTTTAATCAGTGCCACACCGCGATGACGTGCAAAACCTAAGATTTTATCTTCTATTAGATATTTTCTTCTTCGAATATAAACTTGTTCTCTATTCCCAATGATTATGTTTAATGTGTTCCATAGAACCAAGTCAAACGACCTCTCCATATTGTTAGTTAAATGGTCTTCCTTTAAATGTACGTAGTATACACTAAAACACCACACTGCGCCTCCCCATGATATTCTTTAAACCGTACATTAGAAATGTAATACGAACCAATGTGTAAAACTGATCTCTTTCTTATTGTTTATTTTAGTATTTTTCTTCAAATGAAACTAATTATTAAATTAACACAAAAATATCGTCTTCAGATTTTATTATTCCACTTCAAATATACCACTTAAGCAATGAACTTAGATTTTAATCGATTTATTGACGTGTAACTCTACTAGATCACGTGCAAAATAAATGAACACCGAAGGGGTTCAAGAAAAATTTGCGCTTGACCCAATACATTTACACGCCAATAAATCAATTACAATTCAAGTCTATTGCTATTATTGTTATCATTCTATCCTAATGATGATTAAAACCACAGGGATATTAAAATTAAAGACTACGTATATTGAGACTACTAATGAGTGTGACCTAAATGTTCAAAAACAGAAACGTGCTTGCTTTAAAGATGACTGGGGATTTTATATTTTCTAAATTTAGAAATCACGCATTGTATTTACATATAAGTCAATATGTATGAGATCAAAAATAAATAACAAATTAACGTTTTACAAACCGGTATATTCTGAATGTAACACATTTTAAAGAATTTGCATATACATATATACCCATGTGACATTGCTACAAAAACAAATATGTTATTTAGCATTTGCTTTAGTATATTAACTTTTCAATAATGCACAAAGTGTTAAATGTGCTTACAAAAACAGCCTCCTTAATAAAAATTAAAAAAAAAAATAAAACATAAATAAATATCACAATCCCAAAAACAAAGTAAAAACTTTGAAAACTGGCATAACTAGTTATACACGCGAACTTCCATCAAAGAAGTGAGGCCGGGTTTTCCGGAAAGTCAAGCATCTGCTGTGTAGCTAGCTATACCCGTCACGTGCCAGTCAATTTTAAGAATAAAAGGAACAAAGAACTTCAGTGACTAAATAGTTATCAACAACTATAAAACTATAAAAACGGCCATAAAACTTTTTAAGGGCATTGATTAGCCTAGGCTTGCAATATCCTTGCGTCAACAATTTAATTTGCTTCGTTGCAGAAAGTCCTCATAGTGGGAACAATCTCTACCGTGCCGTTTTAACTGTAAAACATATACACCATACGCAGGAGAAGCAGGGACTATTACTGCAAAGAAACGGAAAGTTGACAATAAAAAATTGAGGTCATCACGTTTGTCGTATAGCTTTAGTTGTAACCGTTCGTGGGTGTCATAATTGAGGTATAAGTCCAAATATGAAGCAGAACATGGAGAATCTGTTGTGTCTTTTATTTAAAGCTCACTTGGATAGATGACATTCATATATTGTCCAAATTTGTGATTATTTAGAGATAGAACGTCATCTATATATCTGTATGTGTAGTTGAATGATTTAGTGACAGTCTTTTCTCCAGATTTTACAAGGTTCTGTTAAAATTCTGATTCAGATGAATAAAGAAACAAATCAGCAAACAAAGGTGCACAGTTTGTGCCTATTGATATACCGATTGTTTGTTGGAAACTCGTATTGCCAAACACAACAAATATGTTGTCTATCAAAAACTCTAACATTTTATGACTGGTATCTTCAGTATATTTTTGTTTGCAGTCTATGTGGTGTTTTACAAAATAACCAGAATCCTTGTTGAGCACTAGATCTTTATATTTTGGTTTACCGTTTTTGTAAAAGAATGAAAAGTGAAATTGTTTTAGACTTTCTATCAATTTAGAATGGGGGATAGTGGTGTAAAGGGTAGAAAAATCAAAAGATTTTATACTTTTTACCGAAGATAGAGTATTAGAAACAAAATGGTCAAGTAGTTCTTTAGAATTGTTGAGAATCCACGTTTGGTTGATTCCAGACGTAGAATAGACTTTTTCTGAATAAATCTGAATGCCATCATTGACGACTGTCAAAATTCGTGTTAGAATTACTGATAATGATTAAATATATATGTCTTTCCTTGTATGGTTTTTTGTGAAGTTTTGGAATCCAATACAAGTAAGGCAGGGCAGTTCTTTCTGTTTTAAATTGATACCGAAAGACTCAAGGACACCCCTATGATTGGAAAGAACTTCATCTTTGGTAAAGTTGGTTTTGGTATAAGTAGGATTTTGAGATATACTATCAAAACCAAGTTCCTTAATAAAGCATTCAACATAGAATTTCTTACAAACGAAAATAATTTTGTTAGAAGCTTTATCAGCTGGGACAACAACATACCTGTAATGTTTGTCAGTAAGGATTGCAGAAATGTTATATAGATCGTAACCATAATTAAAGGGTATGTTTTGTTATAGTTTCCGCATGCATCTTATATGATGAAATAGTTTTTGAACATGAACAGGTATGTTTGATTTTCACTACTGTGTGGACATCTCTGCTGATTCTTTTTCGAAGGATATCATTAGCCCGGTCGCATTGTCATATACCATTTTTTAATTTTATCAATAAATACATTTAAGAAATATCATATAACACCATCCTACGTAATTGTGATTTGAAATTAGACCGGTATGTTTGTGTTTGATTTTACTTTTATGTGGGCATCTATGCTGTTGGGATTTTTTTTCTAAGAATTCCATAACCACGATCACATCTTACTTGATTGGGTTTTTCGCATCAACTGGTATGTTAGTGATTCACATCACTATCAACACAATATTTCACATCATTAAAATTTGTTTTTTTTTCCATTTGAACCTGTATCTAGCATGACAAGATTTAAACATTTATGATTTTTATCATTTTTAAAATACTCGCTGTTCTGTCTTAGTACAAATAATTTTTATTTATTGCAATATTTTATTCAACCATTTTCATTTTTCTTTAAAATTGAAAATTTAGTGTACGATTTAACAATATACATAATATTACTAAATACCTGAGGAGGTGAGCTTATAAGCATAATAAATAGAACAATGTCATGCTGCTTTTTTGCAAAAAAAAGAAAATACAATAAAATAAAAACAATTGTACCTTGTCGACCTTCCAACATTAAAATATCAAAAAATTAAACTATTTAAAGTTTATATTACAGTTTTTTAAACTATTGTTAATTTACGTTTTTAAAATTTTCAATATGGATACCTAATTTATATCAAATATTATGATTTACGACAATAGCTAGATAGAGCATTGACAAGAGAAGTGTACATCATTCAGAAAATAAAGAAAAGCGTATAATAAACTCTAAACAAATAAATCAATAACAGTTTTGGCTACTCCACATTGCATATGATAAAAATGTAAACATTAAGTAGATTCTGATTGTTTAACGAACCAGGGGCACAGTTTATGAAGTTATCAAGTCAGTCAATGTGTATTCTTCAATGCTTTTCATAACCAACAACCATACGTTCCTAGCCTTTATCTATAATGAAAACCACACGCAGTTCATTAAGGATATAAGTAAGTCATATAGATACAAGTAAATCCAATATTAAGTTTCTTCTATATATTTTGTGTTTAAATTTTTACATGAATTAAACTAAATTGACATATTCAAAACAATCTGAATATACAAACATTTTGGAAGATTATAAATATTATCACACTATAATAATCATCGTTCTATTTTTTAATCAATTTAAACATTCGTCTTAGAAAACATTCTTAATGCATACATTTAAATGTTCTATTATCTGGTTGTAACTGGTAATACTTCTTAGTCATTTTAAAACAAATTTTTTCTTTACACTAATTTAACAAGATCCCTTTCTGATAAAAATCTTAACAACTTCTTCTTGGAAAGTAGTCTCTTTAAATAAAACGACACTTGTTTGTTTTGCCTAAATATGACATATTTGTTTGAAAATTGCGTTGTTTCTGAAACAGACTTCTGTATCAAGTTTTATTCGTCCATCACATCTCTTAAAAGATTTGAACCTTCTGGAAGTTTTTCCCTTTTAATATTCTGAATGATCTTTGAGATATCGTATTTTTCTGTTTTGTCCATGGAATTGACAAATATTGTACCATACTCAGATAGCGCCCTCAAAAATTGTTCATGTTCCATTGTAAGTATGTTATCAAGCACCAGATCTTGTCCATCTAAAATGTCTATTTCGTTGCCAAATGGCCATGTTTTCTCCATTTTCTTTTTCAAAGTTGTCAGGAATGTAATGTGACACTAACAAGTTTAAAATTTTTATTAAAGATTTAAAAACCCAAGTATTACTATTATACACAAGTGCTTTGACAGTTAAACACCTTGTTTTATCACAGTTTACTAGCTTTATATACCTATAGTATACGTATTTGGGGCGACATCAAGTGTTAACACAGCGTTACAACATCGATTTTGAAAGCTGTTTGTCACTGCAGAAAACAATTCCTTATTTCTTTATATGTTTCAAATACGTAAAAACCTTTCGAAAAAAAACCTGGCTTTATTTATCTAAAGTGACATAAGTCATACTTAAAAAGGAGTATAATAAGTAAAATGTTTTAGGTCATTTACATAAATGTAATCGTCAGAACAATGTCTTATTTACGTATTCGATTTTCCAATCAGATACCGTTAAACAAAGATTACTTATGTTGTTTATTACAAATTATTTGGGCGTGAAAAAAAACAGTTGTTTATGGCATCGATTTTTAATTTAATACCAAGTAAACAATGCTCCTGATATCAATGAAAAGTACTAGAATCTCATTAATAAAATATATTTGACAAAAAAATTAAAAATACCAAGAAAATTAAATTACGGGAGTTGACACAACATAAATAATTGAAATGGAAGAATGTCAAGTAGAATTCCTTCAGATTATGAAGGATGCAGGTTTTTTAACTTAGTAACATTCTGCAATATACAAAAAAATCCATTTTTGATAATGGATGTATTTTATTTATGATTAAATTAAAAAATGGTACATAAATATGACAATTCAATTCAAACAAGATATCATTTGAAAAAGAAAAAGAAACCATGAAGATAATCTATCCGACTCTGAATGATAATATTATATAAAAGTATGATTATGTTAAAATAAAACTTTAAGACACTTGTAACTACAGAAGACTACTCATTCTGTTCAAGTGGTTTCAAGCATTAATCAAAGATAAATTTGCGGTCGATCTGTCAATCCCACAACTTTGGAACTGCTTTTTTTAAAATCCAGTTTACCAATGCACAGTGTAATATTGAAAGTCTAAAGAACGTAGTAAAAAGTATTGGTGGAGTATTTAAAATTTAAAATTAATATTTAATATAAATACGCGGGCGCCCGCGCGCGCGCGCGCGCGTGTGTGTGTGTGTGTGTGAATCAAAATTTTTACGTCTGTGTTTATGTTGTTGTCCAAAAAAATCAATTTGTTCGTTACATATGTAATGAACTAAAAATGTACACATTTACACAATTAAAAGTAAGTCACGCTAGTTTTCTTAAAAGAAAGACCAGGATTGTTTGATTGTGGCGGGTAGGTATTTTATGACGTAAAGTATAGCCCGTTAGATTTCAGCATGTACATTTTGACACAATAAATATAGCTTTTATTTGTTGTTTATTTCACAAATGATACACAGTTAAGTGGCCTTTTGACTCACCATATTGATAAATTATTTTTAAAGGAAATAATCAGAATTTATGATCAACGAGCTTGCAACCATTCATATACTTTAAACGGATGTCTTATTGTTTTATGCAAAGTAAACAAAAGCGCATTGAAAATTTGACAATGACGGACTTCATTACCATTATTAAATAAACAGATAAGATCACATCGGATTCCAGAGATCTGATACATTTAGGTAAATAGAACATTTGAGTAATAAATAATCTTCACTGGGAAGTAGCTTCGACAAACAAGACCTCGATGAGATCTCAACGGTAAATCTATACTCTGTTTGTCATGTAGATAAATCAACACGTGTATTTGATGTTTTAAGGACTGAGTGAATAACAAACATATGTTTTATCATAAAAATCACCAAATATTAGAGTTTCCCGTGTTTGTTACCAATATCAATATTTATCGTTGGATGTAATTTTGCTTTATTTCATTAAATAATCACAAATAATTACTTTCCTACGTGATATAATTAATGAAAATTATTGGAAATGCCTATGGAGAGAAAAAAAACTATTTAAATTATATTTTAAAAGCCCAATGGAGAAATACAAAGTATACAAAATTGAATCATTTCTTTGAGTTCGGGATTACAATTGAAAATCCTTTTACTCAATTTACTTGCAAAGAGGTTTTATTAATATGAATTTAATGAAATATTTTAATGCAGACGATAGGAATTTCAAGGATACTTATTTGAATTTTTATTTTATTTACTTTTTGATAATAAGTTAGAGTCAGATCTGTAAACATTTATAAGCTGTACCTTGTATATTAGATATAAGAATTATCAGACAAAAAACAATGGTTGTTTTTAACGGTAAACAGTTTTCTTTTCTATCCGTTATACAACCAGCACCGTTCAATGTCAATTTAGTTTCTCAGGTACAGTACCCTTGACACCCTACAATGATTTTAAAAAAGATTTTTGAAGTTGAATAATTTTAATTTGTCTTAATAAAACATACCAGTTTATATACGAAAATGTCTCTCTTAGTTTTTATTTAATGAAATGCAGACAAAATTATACATGAAACATAGTTTTTACACCACAATGTACAAATGCATTCATAACATTTAACATTCGTGAATGAACATATATGTGCACATGAAATCAATATATTACAATTATTACACAATAATGTTAGCAGAGGTCCAATTTACTCCTAATTAAATTATACATTCAGATGAAAACTTTATGTATGTGTTTCACTATTGAAATTGAGATTTTAACGAAATCAACTAAAAAAATGAAATGCTCTTAATGTTCTAATTTATCAGCTTTAACGAAGAGCAATTCGGTTTAGAAAGATAACTATTGTTTATAAGAAAGTCGAAAAGTGATTTCTCAAAGAATCACCTTGCCGTAAACCTCATTTCATGCGAAAGAATTCAGTGTATAGATTACAAATACTAAACACGCACTGAAATAAAGTAAAATAGGCATAAATGACTGCAAGCTGTTGCCCATTCGACCCTTTGTGTTGAAAAGCACGCACTGTAATCCGTGAGCACGTGTTTTAGATTACCCAGTTGCTGAGGCTACTCAAAATTAAAGGAAGTGCAGTGTAAATGTACAATGTTCCTTACTACGGAAGTAATTTATTTCAAAGGTAAATGTGAGAACTTATAAAAAAATAAAGACAATCATGCAATAATTCAGTAAGTTTGACTTAAGTTATTGATTTTCTACATGCATGACCAAAATAATTTTATATTCGTTACTGAATGATGACAGAAATAGTTACTAGAAACATTAAACTCCACAATAAATGTAGTTTTTGAAATTTAATTGAAACATTCCAATTAAGAGAGTCTCAAAATAGATTTCCAAGACTATAGATTTCAGTCTATGTTCAAAATATCAAAGTATTATTGGTAATTAAATTGAATTTGGTATCAAAACTGTAAAATCACAAATAGCCCTATCACTTAAACGGCACATAATTATAAACTTTGAAATTTTTGGATCTTGTTCATTCATCTTTTTGACATTTATAGGGCTTTGGAGAGAAGTAATGGAGAGACAGTTATATATATATATATTATATATATATATATATATATATATATATATATATATATATATATATATATATATATATTATATATATATATATAGCCATGTCAAAATATTTAGCAGGTAGTCTAAAATAACATCAAACATTATTATAAGGTTGTCAACAAAGACGAAGATAAATGATTGGATTGATGAGCCAGTAAAGTTTTCTTCTAACGCAGCATTAATCAGTCAAATGTACTTTAAACTACCGTGTCACTTGTTTTAGAGCTCCTTCCCGTCATAACATTCGAGAAACATGATACAACAGGATGAGAAGTGTTTGATTTTCAAAAATTGATTGCTCTCCATAAAAATTTAACATTTTAAATCATATTAATATTTCTTGTAAATTCATCAATCGCTCGTGCAATTTCCGTTTTTCTTTTTTATCTCAAAGTCTGGTCTGTTCTAGAATACAAATCTTTTTCTGGGCGTCATCATATTTTTAGCTACCTTATTATCGCTACTCTGACTACTAACAACTGGTGTGTTTCGTGTCGTCTGCTCAGATGTATTATGTTTTCTGTTTGTATTTGAATGCGAGTTAGAACCATTTTTGGGGGTGTGGGTGTAACAAACAAATTCCTGTTTTATCATATTCAAAACCCTTTTGTTGCATATAAAAGCTAGGAAAACATACGTCCCTTGTCCTGCATTAAGTATGATAAAGGTATAAGCTAATGGTTCTACGAGTGTTAACTGATAAACAAACCCAACAATCCACGTGATACCGGTCAAACAAGACAGCTTTGTGTAAATAATAAATGTATTTCTATGCTTTGTTGGAGACTTTTCACTCATATCTTTAACTTTATGAATTTTTATTACCACTGTGACAAATAACATCAAATTTGTCAAAATAATTAACCCGACGGGTAACGCAAATGTGAATCCTAACATTTGCTTAGTTGAAATATAACACAAACATCCGCCATATCCAATATCTACACCGGAAGTTCTAATCAATTGCACTGTTATGTTAATTAGAACAAAGAAAGCGGATATACCATAGACAAACAAAGTATTTCTGAGCATGCGCATATTATTGCCATTGTCTTTTCCGATTGATTTTGTCCCAAATTTTGCAAAAACTTGAAACATATGTATTGTACATATATTCATCCACAGCATTGTTGATAACCAGAAGAAATGTATACTGACACCAATTATTTGGCATAAAGTCTCGAGAGCAGTTTGACCGCTTCCAAACTCGTACATAATTTGCGCTATTAAAAGATTTATAGAGAGCGTCATATTGTTTTTCCCTGGCGTTGATCTTAATTCTTTGAATCGACAGTAAACCATAAAAACTATAATAAGGCACACGATGGATATTGAAGTAACCGTTAGTGAAACAAGTTTTAAATTATGATTTCCAGATGTACAAGAGGCATAACTTTCATTATCCTTTTCAAATTTCTCAAATTTAGATATTTTGGAAAAGTAGGAATCTCTACATACAGCTATATTATCAATGTTATTTTGGCATTCAGTGTTATTAAAGCAAACTGGTTGATCTGCTAGACAAATTTGATTTTCTTGGTAAATAAACCGATACATACTTTTGGACAATATTACAGATGGACACAAATACGTTCTTGTTATTCTCGTCAATCGGATAGGCGTTTTACACGCTAACATGCTGTTGTCATGGAGAGTGAACAAGATTTTTAACTTTTTCTTGGTTTTTTGGTCGATGTACAATTGAAATGATTTTCCAAACTGGGATTTTTCTTGATAACTTTCTTCATCTAATTGCATCTCGTATACAGTATGTTCGGGCATTTGGCATGCGTCTTTTTCAAATATGAATTTGATATTCATTATTGCATGTAAATCCGAAACAACTTGTTCATTGTTATGCGGATGTTTATAACCTAATTCAAGATGAATCAGGAAGAAATTGACATATTTTGAATCTCTACATGATGTGTTGTTGTCCATTTTAATGTCGGCTAAAATATGTTTATTGCACATCACATCCCTGCCGTCCGAAGTAGAAAATGATTTGATAATCTTGCGAGGCATTTTTCCACCCCATAAAGTCGGGAAAGATTTGTCCATCGTGCCCTCCATTCTTTTCAGCCCTAAATCCGAAAACGACTTGTCCATCATTTGATGCATTTTATTTGCAACGCACGTCATATCCGGTATAAAATTATTTCCGGGAGTTATCCGGAAGTAGACCTCAAAACTTTTATAGCCTTCTGATTGGTAAATACTTTTACAGGAGCCGTTGAAGTACGAAAACCCTTCGGCGCATAAAACGTCCAGACAAATATCCTAAAACACAACAAGTATTAAACGTATAATATAACTTTTTAAATTAAAAACCGATTAAAACAATATCGACTTCAGAAATTGGGACAAGCTGCTCAGGAAGAACCAACATCAACGGATATGTAATGTAGCAGCTTCCTTATAAGACATTACTTTTTTAAAACAAATATATCATTGAGAGAGAGAGAGAGAGAGAGAGAGAGAGAGAGAGAGAGAGAGAGAGCTATGATGATCCTGATTTATTTCATTTTTATATGTTGATGTTAAGGACTGCACTTTTGAAATGAGTACCTGGCTATTTAACTCGCTTGTAAAGAAATTGTTTATATTTTGCAACTAATATCTGTTTGATTGTTAAATATCTGTTACATTGTACATAACCCGTAAAATGTAAATAAATTCTAGTTATCGTATTCTTGATTATATGTCACAAATTCAACTAATTCCGACGTGACTATCCCTAAGACGACCATTTTTCATTGTGTATATCAAACAAAAACAATTTTGTTCTTCAAAATAAGCGTTCACTTTGACTTAAGCTTACAAAGAACTAATCAGTATTCAACAAACAGTCAGCACGATCTGGTATAAACAAGCGTCAATGAGACAATGATAAGAGAAGAAATAAGTCACTGGATAATAATTTGTTTTCCAAACTTTTACCTTATACGGATCATATTCTTGATTGTTCTTACAGCCATCAATATAACTTTCCTTTTCATCGGTAAGCTGTCGTTCGCTTTCTATTGATCGAAAATCTATTAGAGCTGTGAAAGGAGCAATATCAAACGGCTCAGGAATCGTACTTCGTTTACACCCTGATGTCATAGGTTCCGTGTGAGAATTACACATGTAACAAAATACATTTCTGTACAACCATTTGTAAATAGAGGTATAGTGTTCACAAAAATACTCAAATTGTTTATCATAAAAACCCATATCACCCGTTTGGTTACACTGTGTAAAAATTCCCCAATCACATTGACTTAGATACTTCCCAATTTCGGACGGGGCATTAAAAATAATATTACAGCGAATTTCCGATTTCAAGAATTCTAATAACTCGACCAGAGATTTTGGATAAATGTATTGAGGTTTAACACATCTGATATTTGGTTTCCATGGCAACAAATATTCCATTGATTCATCGTTACAAAGAGCACAATATCTATTTTTATATGTTTCATTTGTTACCAGTGACGATGCTGGGATATGAGTCAAAAGCTCGTCAGCAGTATTCGGAAAACTTGAACGTTTCTCGCATAATGTTTTAATTGTAATATTTTGGAAATCAAATTTGCATTTTTGTACCATGAAATAGGATACTCCATAATTTGAACTGTTAAAATGATATGGTTTAAGCTGTGGTCTGATACACGACGTACGTTTCAAGTAGTAAATCCCTGTTGGTAAAATGTCAGGACAACACGTGCCGTAGTCATAGCAATCACGTGAACACGAGCAATCACTGCAACAGGGTTTAGTAAGGTTTGGCTCTAGTGCATTGATCCTACACAACGATACAGAAGGACAATAAAATAGTTGTTTCTCAAGTAAAAAACGGTCTTTTTTCTCAGAGATATTAAATTTATCCAGGGCATCCTGTATTCTTATGTCCAACGGAAACGGAATAATGATAGGTGTCGTAAATGGTTGCTCAGTTATAAAGTTCGGTTGCGTTGAGTTGATACTTGCAAACAAAGTTGGAAAAAAAGAAACAACGAGCAATATCACTAAGGGTGACATTATTTTCTGGTAGATCTGTAATTCACGGATTAGTTCACGCCTACAAGAACAATAGAAATAATATAGTATGTAAACTGATGGTACATGTATTTTGAATTAATTACTAAATGAGATGCTAAGAAATAATCGTAATTATAATTAGTACATGACAAACAGCTAATACCATTATGTTTGAATTAGAGTATAAAATATCTCTTGATATTGTCCAAATGTCCCGAGTTATGATTTAAGCCTTCAATGTCGGAAGCTTTGAAAGATTTTGCGGAAGTAGTTTGGTCATTAATACAAACAACTAACCAAAAATGCGAAAAGAAACATTCTTTTATATTTAAAGACAGATTAATTTCATAACGATTTTTCTTCAAGAAGAATTTACATTCAACTACTAAATAAGAACAATTAAGATATTCCCACTGTTTTATGCCGTTAACATATTATTTATAAGACACATTTCATTTTTCACTGTCTAATGCCACCAACGTCTTACTAGTTTTTATAAAACACAATTCATTTTTCAATGCCTAATGCCATCAACGTCTTGTTTATAAGACGCATTTCATTTTTCACTCCCTAATGCCATCAGCGTCTTATTTATAAGAAGCGTTCCAATTTTCACTGCCTAATGCCATCAGCGTCTTATTTATAAGAAGCGTTCCAATTTTCACTGCCTAATGTCATCAGCGTCTTGTTTATAAGAAGCTATTTATTTTTCACTGCCTAATGCCATCAGCGTCTTGTTTATAAGACACATTTTATTTTTCACTCCCTAATGCCATCAGCGTCTTATTTATAAGAAGCGTTCCAATTTTCACTGCCTAATGCCATCAGCGTCTTATTTATAAGACACATTTTATTTTTCACTGCCTAATGCCATCAACGTCTTGTTTATAAGACGCATTTCATTTTTCACTCCCTAATGCCATCAGCGTCTTGTTTATAAGACACATTTTATTTTTCACTGCCTAATGCCATCAACGTCTTGTTTATAAGACGCATTTCATTTTTCACTCCCTAATGCCATCAGCGTCTTATTTATAAGAAGCGTTCCAATTTTCACTGCCTAATGCCATCAGCGTCTTATTTATAAGAAGCGTTCCAATTTTCACTGCCTAATGCCATCAGCGTCTTATTTATAAGAAGCGTTCCAATTTTCACCCCCTAATGCCATCAGCGTCTTATTTATAAGAAGCGTTCCAATTTTCACTGCCTAATGTCATCAGCGTCTTGTTTATAAGAAGCTATTTATTTTTCACTGCCTAATGCCATCAGCGTTTTGTTTATAAGACACATTTCATTTTTCACTCCCTAATGCCATCAGCGTCTTGTTTATAAGAAGCTATTTATTTTTCACTGCCTAATGCCATCAGCGTTTTGTTTATAAGACACATTTCATTTTTCACTCCCTAATGCTATCAGCGTCTTGTTTATAAGAAGCTATTTATTTTTCACTGCCTAATGCCATCAGCGTTTTGTTTATAAGACACATTTCATTTTTCACTCCCTAATGCTATCAGCGTCTTGTTTATAAGAAGCTATTTATTTTTCACTGCCTAATGCCATCAGCGTCTTGTTTATAAGAAGCATTACAATTTTACTCCCTAATGCCATTAGCGTCTTGTTTATAAGAAGCTATTCATTTTTCACTGCCTAATGCCATCAGCGTCTTGTTTATAGGAGCGTTCCAATTTTCACTCCCTAATGCCATTAGCATCTTGTTTATAAGAAGCTATTTATTTTTCACTGTCTAATGCCATTAGCGTCTTGTTTATAGGAAACATTCCAATTTTCACTGTCTAAGGCCATCAGCGTCTTGTTCATAAGAAGCGTTCCAATTTTCACTGCCTAATGTCGTCATCATCTTGTTTATAAGAAGCTATTTTTTTCACTGCCTAATGCCATCAACGTCTTGTTTATAAGACGCATTTTATTTTTCACTCCCTAATGCCATCAGCGTCTTATTTATAAGAAGCGTTTCAATTTTCACTGCCTAATGCCATCAGCGTCTTATTTATAAAAACGTTCCAATTTTCACTGCCTAATGCCATCAACGTATTGTCTATAAGAAGCGTTCCAATTTTCACTGCCAAATGCCATCAGCGTCTTGTTTATAAGAAGCTTTTTATTTTTCACTGCCTAATGCCATCAGCGTTTTGTTTATAAGACACATTTCATTTTTCACTCCCTAATGCCATCAGCGTCTTGTTTATAAGAAGCTATTTTTTTCACTGCCTAATGCCATCAGCGTTTTGTTTATAAGACACATTTCATTTTTCACTCCCTAATGCTATCAGCGTCTTGTTTATAAGAAGCTATTTATTTTTCACTGCCTAATGCCATCAGCGTCTTGTTTATAAGAAGCGTTCCAATTTTACTCCCTAATGCCATTAGCGTCTTGTTTATAAGAAGCTATTCATTTTTCACTGCCTAATGCCATCAGCGTCTTGTTTATAGGAGCGTTCCAATTTTCACTCCCTAATGCCATTAGCGTCTTGTTTATAAGAAGCTATTTATTTTTCACAGTCTAATGCCATTAGCGTCTTGTTTATAGGAAACATTCCAATTTTCACTGTCTAAGGCCATCATCATCTTGTTTATAAGAAGGTATTTTTTCACTGCCTAATGCCATCAACGTCTTGTTTATAAGACGCATTTTATTTTTCACTCCCTAATGCCATCAGCGTCTTATTTATAAGAAGCGTTTCAATTTTCACTGCCTAATGCCATCAGCGTCTTATTTATAAAAACGTTCCAATTTTCACTGCCTAATGCCATCAACGTATTGTTTATAAGAAGCGTTCCAATTTTCACTGCCTAATGCCATCAGCGTTTTGTTTATAAGACACATTTTATTTTTCCCTCCCTAATGCCATTAGCGTCTTGTTTGTAAGACACATTCCAATTTTCACTGCCTAATGCCATCAGCGTTTTGTTTATAAGACACATTTTATTTTTCCCTCCCTAATGCCATAAGCGTCTTGTTTGTAAGACACATTCCAATTTTCACTGCCTAATGCCATCAGCGTCTTGTTTATAAGAAGCGTTCCAATTTTACTCCCTAATTCCATTAGCGTCTTGTTTATAAGAAGCTATTTATTTTTCACTGCCTAATGCCATTAGCGTCTTGTTTATAGGAAACATTCCAATTTTCAATGTCTAAGGCCATCAGCGTCTTGTTCATAAGAAGCGTTCCAATTTTCACTGCCTAATGTCGTCATCATCTTGTTTATAAGAAGCTATTTTTTTCACTTCCTAATGCCATCAACGTCTTGTTTATAAGACGCATTTTATTTTTCACTCCCTAATGCCATCAGCGTCTTGTTTATAAGAAGCGTTTCAATTTTCACTGCCAAATGCCATCAGCGTCTTGTTTATAAGAAGCTTTTTATTTTTCACTGCCTAATGCTATTAGCGTATTGTTTATAAGAAGCGTTCCAATTTTCACTGTCAAATGCCATCAGCGTCTTGTTTATAAGAAGCTATTTATTTTTCACTGCCTAATGCCATCAGCGTTTTGTTTATAAGACACATTTTATTTTTCCCTCCCTAATGCCATCAGCGTCTTGTTTATAAGACACATTCCAATTTTCACTGCATAATGTCATCAGCGTTTTGTTTATATGACCCATTTCATTTTTCACTACCTAATGCTATCAGCGTCTTGTTTATAAGAAGCGTTCCAATTTTCACTACCTAATGCCATCAGCGTCTTGTTTATAAGAAGCGTTCCAATTTTACTCCCTAATGCCATTAGCGTCTTGTTTATAAGAAGCTATTTATTTTTCACTGCCTAATGTCATCAGCGTCTTGTTTATAAGAAGCTATTTATTTTTCACTTTCTAATGCCATCAGCGTCTTGTTTATAGAAAACATTCCAATTTTCACTGTCTAAGGCCAACAGCGTCTTGTTCATAAGAAGCGTTCCAATTTTCACTGCCTAATGTCGTCATCATCTTGTTTATAAGAAGCTATTTTTTTCACTGCCTAATGCCATCAACGTCTTGTTTATAAGACGCATTTTATTTTTCACTCCCTAATGCCATCAGCGTCTTATTTATAAGAAGCGTTCCAATTTTCACCCCCTAATGCCATCAGCGTCTTATTTATAAAAATGTTCCAATTTTCACTGCTAAATGCAATCAGCGTCTTGTTTATAAGAAGCTATTTATTTTTCACTGCCTAATGCCATCAGCGTTTTGTTTATAAGACACATTTTATTTTTCCCTCCCTAATGCCATTAGCGTCTTGTTTATAAGAAACATTCCAATTTTCACTGCCTAATGCCATCAGCGTCTTATTATTAAGAAGCTATTTATTTTTCACTGCCTAATGCCATCAACGTCTTGTTTATTAGAAGCGTTCCAATTTTCACTGCCTAATGCCATCAGCGTCTTATTTATAAGAAGCGTTCCAATTTTCACTCCCTAATGTCATCAGCGTCTTATTTATAAGAAGCGTTCCAATTTTCACTGCCTAATGCCATCAGCGTCTTATTTATAAAAACGTTCCAATTTTCACTGCCTAATGCTATCAGCGTATTGTTTATAAGAAGCGTTCCAATTTTCACTGCCAAATGCCATCAGCGTCTTGTTTATAAGAAGCTATTTATTTTTCACTGCCTAATGCCATCAGCGTTTTGTTTATAAGACACATTTTATTTTTCCCTCCCTAATGCCATCAGCGTCTTGTTTATAAGAAGCTATTTATTTTTCACTGCCTAATGCCATCAGCGTTTTGTTTATAAGACACATTTCATTTTTCACTCCCTAATGCCATCAGCGTCTTGTTTATAAGAAGCTATTTATTTTTCACTGCCTAATGCCATCAGCGTTTTGTTTATAAGACACATTTCATTTTTCACTCCCTAATGTCATCAGCGTCTTGTTTATAAGAAGCTATTTATTTTTCACTGCCTAATGCCATCAGCGTCTTGTTTATAAGAAGCGTTCCAATTTTACTCCCTAATGCCATTAGCGTCTTGTTTATAAGAAGCTATTTATTTTTCACTGCCTAATGCCATCAGCGTCTTGTTTATAAGAAGCGTTCCAGTTTTCACTCCCTAATGCCATTAGCGTCTTGTTTATAAGAAACTATTTATTTTTCACTGTCTAATGCCATTAGCGTCTTGTTTATCGGAAACATTCCAATTTTCACTGTCTAAGGCCATCAGCGTCTTGTTCATAAGAAGCGTTCCAATTTTCACTGTCTAATGCCATGAGCGTCTTGTTTATAAGACACATTTCAATTTTCACTGCCTAATGTCGTCATCATCTTGTTTATAAGAAGCTATTTTTTTCACTTCCTAATGCCATCAACGTCTTGTTTATAAGACGCATTTTATTTTTTACTCCCTAATGCCATCAGCGTCTTATTTATAAGAAGCGTTCCAATTTTCACTGCCTAATGCTATCAGCGTATTGTTTATAAGAAGCGTTCCAATTTTCACTGCCAAATGCCATCAGCGTCTTGTTTATAAGAAGCTATTTATTTTTCACTACCTAATGCCATCAGCGTTTTGTTTATAAAACACATTTTATTTTTCCCTCCCTAATGCCATCAGCGTCTTGTTTATAACACACATTCCAATTTTCACTGCATAATGCCATCAGCGTCTTGTTTATAAGAAGCTATTTATTTTTCACTGCCTAATGTCATCAGCGTTTTGTTTATAAGACACATTTCATTTTTCACTACCTAATGCCATCAGCGTCTAGTTTATAAGAAGCGTTCCAATTTTACTCCCTTATGCCATCAGCGTTTTGTTTATAAAAAGCTATTTATTTTTCACTGTCTTATGCCATTAGCGTCTTATTTATAAGAAGCGTTCCAATTTTCACTGCCTAATGCCATCAGCGTCTTATTTATAAAAACGTTCCAGTTTTCACTCCCTAATGTCATCAGCGTCTTGTTTATAAGAAGCTATTTATTTTTCACTGTCTAATGCCATTAGCGTCTTATTTATAAGAAGCGTTCCAATTTTCACTGCCTAATGCCATCAGCGTCTTATTTATAAAAACGTTCCAATTTTCACTGCCTAATGCTATCAGCGTATTGTTTATAAGAAGCGTTCTAATTTTCACTGCCAAATGCCATCAGCGTCTTGTTTATAAGAAGCTATTTATTTTTCACTGCCTAATGCCATCAGCGTCTTGTTTATAAGAAGCGTTCCAATTTTACTCCCTAATGCCATTAGCGTCTTGTTTATAAGAAGCTATTTACTTTCACTGCCTAATGCCATCAGCGTTTTGTTTATAAGACACATTTTATTTTTCACTGCCTAATGTTATCAGCGTTTTGTTTATAAGACGCATTTCATTTTTCACTACCTAATGCCATCAGCGTCTTGTTTATAAGAAGCGTTCCAATTTTACTCCCTAATGCCATTAGCGTCTTGTTTATAAGAAGCTATTTATTTTCACTGCCTAATGCCATCAGCGTCTTGTTTATAGGAGCGTTCCAATTTTCACTCCCTAATGCCATCAGCGTCTTGTTTATAAGAAGCGTTCCAATTTTACTCCCTAATGCCATTAGCGTCTTGTTTATAAGAAGCTATTTATTTTTCACTACCTAATGCCATCAGCGTCTTGTTTATAAGAAGCGTTCCAATTTTACTCCCTAATGCCATTAGCGTCTTGTTTATAAGAAGCTATTTATTTTTCACTGCCTAATGCCATCAGCGTTTTGTTTATAAGAAGCTATTTATTTTTCACTACCTAATGCCATCAGCGTCTTGTTTATAAGAAGCGTTCCAATTTTACTCCCTAATGCCATTAGCGTCTTGTTTATAAAAAGCTATTTATTTTTCACTGCCTAATGCCATCAGCGTTTTGTTTATAAGAAGCTATTTATTTTTCACTGCCTAATGTCATCAGCGTCTTGTTTATAGGAAACATTCCAATTTTCACTGTCTAAGGCCATCAGCGTCTTGTTCATAAGAAGCGTTCCAATTTTCACTGCCTAATGTCGTCATCATCTTATTTATAAGAAGCTATTTTTTTCACTGCCTAATGCCATCAACGTCTTGTTTATAAGACGCATTTTATTTTTCACTCCCTAATGCCATCAGCGTCTTATTTATAAGAAGCGTTCCAATTTTCACCCCTAATGCCATCAGCGTCTTATTTATAAAAACGTTCCAATTTTCACTGCCTAATGCTATCAGCGTCTTATTTATAAAAACGTTCCAATTTTCACTGCCTAATGCTATCAGCGTCTTATTTATAAGAAGCGTTCCAATTTTCACTGCCTAATGCCATCAGCGTCTTATTTATAAAAACGTTCCAATTTTCACCCCCTAATGCCATCAGCGTCTTATTTATAAAAACGTTCCAATTTTCACCCCCTAATGCCATCAACGTCTTGTTTATAAGACGCATTTATTTTTCACTCCCTAATGCCATCAGCGTCTTATTTATAAGAAGCGTTCCAATTTTCACCCCCTAATGCCATCAGCGTCTTATTTATAAAAACGTTCCAATTTTCACTGCCTAATGCTATCAGCGTCTTGTTTATAAGAAACATTCCAATTTTCACTCCCTAATGCCATCAGCGTCTTATTTATAAGAAGCTATTTATTTTTCACTGCCTAATGCCATCAGCGTTTTGTTTATAAGACACATGTCATTTTTCACTACCTAATGCCATCAACGTCTTGTTTATAAGACTTATTTCATTTTTTAAACAGAATTTTCCATTTATTTATTTATTTATTTATTTTATTTATTTATTTATCTATCTATCTATTTATTTATTTTTTACTGTCCCTAAAGTTCATTTTAATGTATAATAAAGTATAACACAAAGTCACTAAAGACAAATTGCATCATTAAGAATATTATGAACGATAAGTAAAAATCACCATTAAGACAAAACATATAAACTTACCTTATAACACCTGTCTACTGTGTAGTTAAAACAAAACATATAAACTTACCTTATAACACCTGTCTACTGTGTAGTTAAAACAAAACAGATAAACTTTCCTTATAACACCTGGCTAGTGTGTAGTTAAAACAAAACATATAAACTTACCTTACAACACCTGTCTACTGTGTAGTTAAAACAAAACATATAAACTTTCCTTATAACACCTGTCTACTGTGTAGTTAAAACAAAACATATAAACTTACCTTATAACACCTGTCTACTGTGTAGTTAAAACAAAACATATAAACTTACCTTACAACACCTGTCTACTGTGTAGTTAAAACAAAACATATAAACTTACCTTACAACACCTGTCTACTGTGTAGTTAAAACAAAACATATAAACTTTCCTTATAACACCTGGCTACTGTGTAGTTAAAACAAAACATATAAACTTTCCTTATAACACCTGTCTACTGTGTAGTTAAAACAAAACATATAAACTTTCCTTATAACACCTGTCTACTGTGTAGTTAAAACAAAACATATAAACTTTCCTTATAACACCTGTCTACTGTGTAGTTAAAACAAAACATATAAACTTACCTTATAACACCTGTCTACTGTGTAGTTAAAACAAAACATATAAACTTACCTTATAACACCTGTCTACTGTGTAGTTAAAACAAAACATATAAACTTACCTTATAACACCTGTCTACTGTGTAGTTAAAACAAAACATATAAACTTACCTTATAACACCTGTCTACTGTGTAGTTAAAACAAAACATATACACTTACCTTTCAACACCTGTCTACTGTGTAGTTAAAACAAAACATATAAACTTACCTTATAACACCTGTCTACTGTGTAGTTAAAACAAAACATATAAACTTACCTTATAACACCTGTCTACTGTGTAGTTAAAACAAAGCATATAAACTTAACTTATAACACCTGTCTACTGTGTAGTTAAAACAAAACATATAAACTTTCCTTATAACACCTGTCTACTGTGTAGTTAAAACAAAACATATAAACTTTCCTTATAACACCTGTCTACTGTGTAGTTAAAACAAAACATATAAACTTACCTTATAACACCTGTCTACTGTGTAGTTAAAACAAAACATATAAACTTACCTTATAACACCTGTCTACTGTGTAGTTAAAACAAAACATATAAACTTTCCTTATAACACCTGTCTACTGTGTAGTTAAACAAAACATATAAACTTACCTTATAACACCTGTCTACTGTGTAGTTAAAACAAAACATATAAACTTACCTTATAACACCTGTCTACTGTGTAGTTAAAACAAAACATATAAACTTACCTTATAACACCTGTCTACTGTGTAGTTAAAACAAAACATATAAACTTTCCTTATAACACCTGTCTACTGTGTAGTTAAACAAAACATATAAACTTTCCTTATAACACCTGTCTACTGTGTAGTTAAAACAAAACATATAAACTTACCTTATAACACCTGTCTACTGTGTAGTTAAACAAACATATAAACTTACCTTATAACACCTGTCTACTGTGTAGTTAAAACAAAACATATAAACTTACCTTATAACACCTGTCTACTGTGTAGTTAAAACAAAACATATAAACTTTCCTTATAACACCTGTCTACTGTGTAGTTACAACAAAACATATAAACTTACCTTATAACACCTGTCTACTGTGTAGTTAAAACAAAACATATAAACTTACCTTATAACACCTGTCTACTGTGTAGTTAAAACAAAACATATAAACTTACCTTACAACACCTGTCTACTGTGTAGTTAAAACAAAACATATAAACTTCCTTATAACACCTGTCTACTGTGTAGTTAAAACAAAACATATAAACTTACCTTACAACACCTGTCTACTGTGTAGTTCAAACAAAACATATAAATTTTCCTTATAACACCTGTCTACTGTGTAGTTAAAACAAAACATATAAACTTACCTGATAACACCTGTCTACTGTGTAGTTAAACACAAACATATAAACTTACCTTACAACACCTGTCTACTGTGTAGTTAAAACAAAACATATAAACTTACCTTACAACACCTGTCTACTGTGTAGTTAAAACAAAACATATAAACTTTCCTTATAACACCTGTCTACTGTGTAGTTAAAACACAACATATAAACTTACCTTATAACACCTGTCTACTGTGTAGTTAAAACAAAACATATAAACTTACCTTATAAACACCTGTCTACTGTGTAGTTAAAACAAAACATATAAACTTACCTTATAACACCTGTCTACTGTGTAGTTAAAACAAAACATATAAACTTACCTTACAACACCTGTCTACTTTGTAGTTAAAACAAAACATATAAACTTACCTTATAACACCTGTCTACTGTGTAGTTAAAACAAACATATAAACTTACCTTATAACACCTGTCTACTGTGTAGTTAAAACAAACATATAAACTTACCTTATCACACCTGTCTACTGTGTAGTTAAAACAAAAACATATAAACTTACCTTATAACACCTGTCTACTGTGTAGTTAAAACAAAACATATAAACTTACCTTATAACACCTGTCTACTGTGTAGTTAAAACAAAACATATAAACTTACCTTATAACACCTGTCTACTGTGTAGTTAAAACAAAACATATAAAACTTACCTTATAACACCTGTCTACTGTGTAGTTAAAACAAAACATATAAACTTACCTTACAACACCTGTCTACTGTGTAGTTAAAACAAAACATATAAACTTTTCCTTATAACACCTGTCTACTGTGTAGTTAAAACAAAACATATAAACTTACCTTACAACACCTGTCTACTGTGTAGTTCAAACAAAACATATAAACTTTCCTTATAACACCTGTCTACTGTGTAGTTTAAAACAAAACATATAAACTTACCTTATAACACCTGTCTACTGTGTAGTAAAACAAAACAGATAAACTTTCCTTCTAACACTGGCTAGTGTGTAGTTAAAACAAAACATATAAACTTACCTTACTAATCACCTGTCTACTGTGTAGTTAAAACAAAACATATAAACTTACCTTATCAACACCTGTCTACTGGTAGTTAAAACAAAACATATAAACTTACCTTATAACACCTGTCTACTGTGTAGTTAAAACAAAACATATAAACTTACCTTATAACACCTGTCTACTGTGTAGTTAAAACAAAACATATAAACTTACCTTATAACACCTGTCTACTGTGTAGTTAAAACAAAACATATAACTTACCTTATAACACCTGTCTACTGTGTAGTTAAAACAAAACATATACACTTACCTTATAACACCTGTCTACTGTGTAGTTAAAACAAAACATATAAAACTTACCTTATAACACCTGTCTACTGTGTAGTTAAAACAAAACATATAAACTTACCTTATAACACCTGTCTACTGTGTAGTTAAAACAAAACATATAAACTTACCTTATAACACCTGTCTACTGTGTAGTTAAAAACAAAACATATAAACTACCTTACTAACACCTGTCTACTGTGTAGTTAAACATATACACTACTTAAACACCTGTCTACTAGTGTAAACTTACCTTATAACACCTGTCTACTGTGTAGTTAAAACAAACATATAAACTTACCTTATAACACCTGTCTACTGTGTAGTTTAAAACAAAACATATAAACTTACCTTATCACACCTGTCTACTGTGTAGTTAAACAAAACATATAAACTTACCTTACAACACCTGTCTACTGTGTAGTTAAAACAAAACATATACACTTACCTTAAACACCTGTCTACTGTGTAGTTAAAACAAAACATATAAACTTACCTTATAACACCTGTCTACTGTGTAGTTAAAACAAAACATATAAACTTACCTTATAACACCTGTCTACTGTGTAGTTAAAACAAAACATATAAACTTACCTTATAAACACCTGTCTACTGTGTAGTTAAAACAAAACATATAAACTTACCTTATAACACCTGTCTACTGTGTAGTTAAAACAAAACTTATACACCTGTCTACTGTGTAGTTAAAACAAAACTATAACTACCTATAACACCTGTCTACTGTGTAGTTAAAACAAAACATATAACTTACCTTATAACACCTGTCTACTGTGTAGTTAAAACAAAACATATAAACTTACCTTATAACACCTGTCTACTGTGTAGTTAAAACAAAACATATAAACTTACCTTATAACACCTGTCTACTGTGTAGTTAAAACAAAACATATAAACTTACCTTACAACACCTGTCTACTGTGTAGTTAAAACAAAACATATAAACTTACCTTATAACACCTGTCTACTGTGTAGTTAAAACAAAACATATAAACTTACCTTATAACACCTGTCTACTGTGTAGTTAAACAAAACATATAAACTTACCTTATAACACCTGTCTACTGTGTAGTTAAAACAAAACATATAAAACTTACCTTATAACACCTGTCTACTGTGTAGTTAAAACAAAACATATAAACTTACCTTATAACACCTGTCTACTGTGTAGTTAAAACAAAACATATAAACTTACCTTACAACACCTGTCTACTGTGTAGTTAAAACAAAACATATAAACTTACCTTATAACACCTGTCTACTGTGTAGTTAAAACAAAACATATAAACTTACCTTATAACACCTGTCTACTGTGTAGTTAAAACAAAACATATAAACTTACCTTACAACACCTGTCTACTGTGTAGTTAAAACAAAACATATAAACTTACCTTATAACACCTGTCTACTGTGTAGTTAAAACAAAACATATAAACTTACCTTATAACACCTGTCTACTGTGTAGTTAAAACAAACATATAAACTTACCTTATAACACCTGTCTACTGTGTAGTTAAAACAAAACATATAAACTTACCTTATAACACCTGTCTACTGTGTAGTTAAAACAAAAACATATAAACTTACCTTACAACACCTGTCTACTGTGTAGTTAAAACAAAACATATAAACTTACCTTACAACACCTGTCTACTGTGTAGTTAAAACAAAACATATAAACTTACCTTATAACACCTGTCTACTGTGTAGTTAAAACAAAACATATAAACTTACCTTAAACACCTGTCTACTGTGTAGTTAAAACAAAACATATAAACTTACCTTACAACACCTGTCTACTGTGTAGTTAAAACAAAACATATAAACTTACCTTAAACACCTGTCTACTGTGTAGTTAAACAAAACATATAAACTTACCTTATAACACCTGTCTACTGTGTAGTTAAAAACAAAACAGATAAACTTACCTTATAACACCTGTCTACTGTGTAGTTAAAACAAACATATAACTTACCTATCAACACCTGTCTACGTGTAGTTAAAACAAAAATATACACTTACCTTAAAACACCTGTCTACTGTGTAGTTTAAAACAAAACATATAAACTTACCTTAACACCTGTCTACTGTGTAGTTAAAACAAAACATATAAACTTACCTTATAACACTGTCTACTGTGTAGTTAAAACAAACATATAACTTACCTTCTAACACCTGTCTACTGTGTAGTTAAAACAAAACATATAAACTTACCTTACAACACCTGTCTACTGTGTAGTTAAAACAAAACATATAAACTTACCTTACAACACCTGTCTACTGTGTAGTTAAACAAAACATATAAACTTACCTTATAACACCTGTCTACTGGGTAGTTAAAACAAAACATATAAAACACCTGTCTACTGTGTAGTTTAAAACAAAACATATAAACTTACCTTATAACACCTGTCTACTGTGTAGTTAAAACAAAACATATAAACTTACCTTATAACACCTGTCTACTGTGTAGTTAAAACAAAACATATAAACTTACCTTATAACACCTGTCTACTGTGTAGTTAAAACAAAACATATAAACTTACCTTACTAACACCTGTCTACTGTGTAGTTAAAACAAACATATAAACTTACCTTATAAACACCTGTCTACTGTGTAGTTAAAACAAAACATATAAACTTACCTTATAACACCTGTCTACTGTGTAGTTAAAACAAAACATATAAACTTACCTTATAACACCTGTCTACTGTGTAGTTAAAACAAAACATATAAACTTACCTTATAACACCTGTCTACTGTGTAGTTAAAACAAAACATATAAACTTACCTTACAACACCTGTCTACTGTGTAGTTAAAACAAAACATATAAACTTACCTTATAACACCTGTCTACTGTGTAGTTAAAACAAAACATATAAACTTACCTTATAACACCTGTCTACTGTGTAGTTAAAACAAAACATATAAACTTACCTTATAACACCTGTCTACTGTGTAGTTAAAACAAAACATATAAACTTACCTTACAACACCTGTCTACTGTGTAGTTAAAACAAAACATATAAACTTACCTTACAACACCTGTCTACTGTGTAGTTAAAACAAAACATATAAACTTACCTTATAACACCTGTCTACTGTGTAGTTTAAAACAAAACATATAAACTTACCTTATAACACCTGTCTACTGTGTAGTTAAAACAAAACATATAAACTTACCTTATCAACACCTGTCTACTGTGTAGTTAAAACAAAACATATAAACTTACCTTATAACACCTGTCTACTGTGTAGTTAAAACAAAACATATAAACTTACCTTATAACACCTGTCTACTGTGTAGTTAAAACAAAACATATAAACTTACCTTATAACACCCTGTCTACTGTGTAGTTAAAACAAAACATATAAACTTACCTTATAACACCTGTCTACTGTGTAGTTAAAACAAAACATATAAACTTACCTTACTTAACACCTGTCTACTTGTAGGTTAAAACAAAAACAATTATAAACTTACCTTATCAACACCTGTCCGTCTGTGTAGTAAAACAAAACATATAAACTTACCTTACAACACCTGTCTACTGTGTAGTTAAAACAAAACATATAAACTTACCTTATAACACCTGTCTACTGTGTAGTTAAAACAAAACATATAACTTACCTACAACACCTGTCTACTGTGTAGTTAAAACAAAACATATAACTTACCTTATAACACCTGTCTACTGTGTAGTTAAAACAAAACATATAAACTTACCTTATAACACCTGTCTACTGTGTAGTTAAAACAAAACATATAAACTTACCTTATAACACCTGTCTACTGTGTAGTTAAAACAAAACATATAAACTTACCTTATAACACCTGTCTACTGTGTAGTTAAAACAAAACATATAAACTTACCTTACAACACCTGTCTACTGTGTAGTTAAAACAAAACATATAAACTTACCTTATAACACCTGTCTACTGTGTAGTTAAACAAAACATATAAACTTACCTTATAACACCTGTCTACTGTGTAGTTAAAACAAAACATATAAACTTACCTTATAACACCTGTCTACTGTGTAGTTAAAACAAAACATATAAAACTTACCTTATAACACCTGTCTACTGTGTAGTTAAAACAAAACATATAAACTACCTTAACACCTGTCTACTGTGTAGTTAAACAAAAACATAGAACATTACCTTACAAACACCCTGTCTACTGTGTAGTTAAAAACAAAACTATAAACTTACCTTATAACACCTGTCTACTGTGTAGTTAAAACAAAAACCTATAAACTTACCTTATAACACTGTCTACTGTGTAGTTAAAACAAAACATATAAACTTACCTTATAACACCTGTCCTACTGTGTAGTTAAAACAAAACATATAAACTTACCTTATAACACCTGTCTACTGTGTAGTTTAAAACAAAAACATATAAACTTACCTTACAACACCTGTCTACTGTGTAGTTAAAACAAAAACATATAAACTTACCTTATAACACCTGTCTACTGTGTAGTTAAAACCAAAACATATAAACTTACCTTATAACACCTGTCTACTGTGTAGTTAAAACAAACATATAAAACTTACCTTACAACACCTGTCTACCTGTGTAGTTAAAACAAACATATAAACTTACCTTATAACACCTGTCTACTGTGTAGTTAAAACAAAACATATAAACTTACCTTATAACACCTGTCTACTGTGTAGTTAAAACAAAACATATAAACTTACCTTATAACACCTGTCTACTGTGTAGTTAAAACAAAACATATAAACTTACCTTAAACACCTGTCTACTGTGTAGTTAAAACAAAACATATAAACTTACCTTACAACACCTGTCTACTGTGTAGTTAAAACAAAACATATAAACTTACCTTATAACACCTGTCTACTGTGTAGTTAAAACAAAACATATAAACTTACCTTATAACACCTGTCTACTGTGTAGTTAAAACAAAACATATAAACTTACCTTATAACACCTGTCTACTGTGTAGTTAAAACAAAACATATAAACTTACCTTATAACACCTGTCTACTGTGTAGTTAAAACAAAACTATAAACTTACCTTATAACACCTGTCTACTGTGTAGTTAAAACAAAACATATAAACTTACCTTAAACACCTGTCTACTGTGTAGTTAAAACAAAACATATAAACTTACCTTATAACACCTGTCTACTGTGTAGTTAAAACAAAACATATAAACTTACCTTATAACACCTGTCTACTGTGTAGTTAAAACAAAACATATAAACTTACCTTATAACACCTGTCTACTGTGTAGTAAAACAAAACATATAAACTTACCTTAACACCTGTCTACTGTGTAGTTAAAACAAAACATATAAACTTACCTTACAACACCTGTCTACTGTGTAGTTAAAACAAAACATATAAACTTCTTATAACACCTGTCTACTGTGTAGTTAAAACAAAACATAAAACTTACCTATAACACCTGTCTACTGTGTAGTTAAAACAAAACATATAACTTACCTTATAACACCTGTCTACTGTGTAGTTAAAACAAAACATATAAACTTACCTTATAACACCTGTCTACTGTGTAGTTAAAACAAAACATATAAACTTACCTTACAACACCTGTCTACTGTGTAGTTAAAACAAAACATATAAACTTACCTTACAACACCTGTCTACTGTGTAGTTAAAACCAAAACATATAAACTTACCTTATAACACCTGTCTACTGTGTAGTTAAAACAAAACATATAAACTTACCTTATAACACCTGTCTACTGTGTAGTTAAAAACAAAACATATAAACTTACCTTACTAACACCTGTCTACTGTGTAGTTAAAACAAAACATATAAACTTACCTTAAACACCTGTCTACTGTGTAGTTAAAACAAACATATAAACTTACCTTACGAACACCTGTCTACTGTGTAGTTAAAACAAAACATATAAACTTACCTTATAACACCTGTCTACTGTGTAGTTAAACAAAAATATAAACTTACCTTACTAACACCTGTCTACTGTGTAGTTAAAACAAACCATATAACTTACCTTACTAACACCTGTCTACTGTGTAGTTAAAACAAAACATATAAACTTACCTTATAACACCTGTCTACTGTGTAGTTAAAACAAAACATATAAACTTACCTTACAACACCTGTCCTACTGTGTAGTTAAAACAAAACATATAAACTTACCTTTACACACCTGTCTACCGTGTAGTTAAAGCAAAACATATAAACTTACCTTATAACACCTGTCTACTGTGTAGTTAAAACAAACATATAAACTTACCTTATAACACCTGTCTACTGTGTAGTTAAAACAAAACATATAAAACTTACCTTATAACACCTGTCTACTGTGTAGTTAAAACAAAACATATAAACTTACCTTATAACACCTGTCTACTGTGTAGCTTAAAACAAAACATATATACACTTACCTTACAACACCTGTCTACTGTGTAGTTAAAACAAACCATATACACTTACCCCTATACACACCTGTCTACTGTGTAGTTTAAACAAACACATATCCACTTACCTTATAACACCCTGTCTACTGGTTAGTTAAAACAAAACATCTAAACTTACCTTACAACACATGTCTACGTGTAGTTAAAACAAAACATATAAACTTACCTATAACACCTGTCTACTGTGTAGTTAAAACAAAACATATAAAATTACCTTATAACACCTGTCTACTGTGTAGTTAAAAACAAAACATATAAACTTACCTTATAACCCTGTCTACTGTGTAGTTAAAACAAAACATATAAACTTACCTTATAACACCTGTCTACTGTGTAGTTAAAACAAAACATATAAACTTACCTTTAAACACCTGTCTACTGTGTAGTTTAAAACAAAACAATAAAACTTACCTTACTAACACCTGTCTCTGTGTAGTTTAAAACAAAACATATAAAAACTTACCTTATAACACCTGTCTACTGTGTAGTTAAAACAAAACATATAAATTACCTTTACAACACCTGTCTACTGTGTAGTTAAAACAAAACATATAAACTTACCCTTATAACACCTGTCTACTGTGTAGTTAAACAAACATATCAAACTTACCTATAACACCTGTCTACTGTGTAGTTAAACAAACATATAAACTTACCTTATACAACACCTGTCTACTGTGTCGTTAAAACCTATAACTTACCTTAATACACCTGTCTACTGTGTAGTTTAAAACAAAACATATAAACTTTCCTTATAACACCTGTCTACTGTGTAGTTAAAACAAAACATATAAACTTACCTTATAACACCTGTCTACTGTGTAGTTAAAACAAAACATATAAACTTACCTTATAACACCTGTCTACTGTGTAGTTATGTTTGGTAAAAGTTAATGTCATTCAATTTCCAAATCACACACCATATAATAAACACGATTTTTAGTAAAATCAAGATTTATTGTCGATCATTTAATTATGTCGCTCCCTGGTGCATTACTGTTCACTGGCTTATCACGTAAATTCCACGTTGACCAAATCAAGATCTATCTAACACATATCAATTAACATTTAACGATTAAACTGTTGTGTTGGATAAATTAAAAACAAAAGCACAATATACCAAAAAAAATGAATATTTTAAACAAATATGTTAATAAAGATATTTCTGTTCTAATGGATAGTTTAATTAAACTTGGTGGATTTGTCTGTAGTCTGAATGGTTTATGGTACTGTGGTTCGAACCACGTTCGCGTCAAAATTGCATCATCGATAAATTATCATTATATGAACTTTTTGAATATTTAAGCGATACGTTTATTTATGGATATATCTTTCCATAGCCTTTTTAAAATCTTTATATAAAATATAATACCTTTTGGTTTTAAAAGACGTTGTATCCAGATTTGCCGGTAATTTTATTAATTTTTTTGAATACGAAATTTAAAAGCTGTAAGGATAGTTGAAATAAATTACTAGTATTGTGAAAGGTATCAAACTAAATTAATATGAATAATGTGGATGTAATTGTGTTCAAATGCGTCCCTCAGCTTGACAAGACACAGACAAATATATTCTTGATATCAAGTCTGTCATTATTTCACATTTTGAATTCATAATTGACCTTGTAAGATGAAACATCGAGAAATTGTAGAGGGTTTTCAGAAGAAAGTCTGAAAAATAAAGCAGAGTTTGAAAACATGATATTCCATGTGGATCATATACATTTTTTATCAATCCATTTTATTTTTTATTTGTATTTTTATTTTTATTTTTATTTTCTATTGTTATTTGTATTTGTTTACCTGTCGGAGAAGCCCGTGTGTGTGTGTGTGTGTGTGTGTGTGTGTGTGTGTGTGTGTGTGTGTGTTTCTTACTCCTTTTTAATCAATATAAAATATAAAGAGACAATAAGTTCTTAACAAATATTTTTAAAACATTTCTTCATTCGTTCATTCGCTTAAAGTCATCAAAAATATTTATCTGTTAAGATTCGATTTGATTTGATTTAAACGTGTTTTCATCCAAGGCAAAACCAATTTAACTATTATCAAGATGTCACCAGCTATTGGTGAAGTGTCAGAAATTTTAACTTTTGCAGTGCGCTTAGGGCAATGTGCCGTGAGGGTTCTATAGCGTGCCATGCCTGCCGTGACACGGGGCACCGGTTTTAAGGTCTCCTCCGAAGGACCCTGTGGCCTTAATTTCTAAATCCCAAGTGCTTGGCGAAAGAAAAGTCACTTCCTATTTTCTAGGTCCGAACCCCGACCTCCAACAAAAAAGCGAGCACCTTACAAACTAAGCTTCCGTAGTGGTCAAATATATCGAAATATTTATTTATCAAGATGGTGTTTAAAGATTGAAATAAGACAACAAGTAACCACTCTCGTTGCGTTTGCTTACGTTACAAGTGATTGCAATGATAAACACTTTATAAAAGCATTGATAAACTTAGTCGAAAACGTTTATTGCCATCATTTACCTATTTATAGGGTTAAAACAACAAAGAAGTGATTCGTTTGTTGATGTTTTCTGGCGGTCGTTCGGTCGGTTTAAGGTTGATGTTTGTCTGACGGTCGTTCGGTCGGTTTTACCTTGATGTTTGTCTGACGGTCGTTCGGTCGGTTTTAGGTTGATGTTTGTCTGACGGTCGTTCGGTCGGTTTTAGGTTGATGTTTGTCTTACGGTCGTTCGGTCAGTTTTATGTTGATGTTTGACTGACGGTCGTTCGGTCGGTTTTAGGTTGATGTTTGTCTGACGGTCGTTCGGTCGGTTTTAGGTTGATGTTTGTCTCACGGTCGTTCGGTCGGTTTTACGTTGATGTTTGTCTGACGGTCGTTCGGTCGGTTTAAGGTTGATGTTTGTCTGACGGTCGTTCTGTCGGTTTTACCTTGATGTTTGTCTGACGGTCGTTCGGTCGGTTTTACGTTGATGTTTGTCTGACGGTCGTTCGGTCGGTTTAAGGTTGATGTTTGTCTGACGGTCGTTCTGTCGGTTTTACCTTGATGTTTGTCTGACGGTCGTTCGGTCGGTTTTACCTTGATGTTTGTCTGACGGTCGTTCGGTCGGTTTAACGTTGATGTTTGTTTGACGGTCGTTCGGTCTGTTTTAGGTTGATGTTTGTCTGACGGTCGTTCGGTCGGTTTAAGTTGATGTTTGTCTGAGGGTCTTTTGTTGGTTTTACGTTGATGTTTGTCTGACGGTCGTTCGGTCGGTTTTAGGTTCGTTCGGTCGGTTTAAGGTTGATGTTTGCCTGACGGTCGTTCGGTCGGTTTTACGTTGATGTTTGTCTGACGGTAGCTCGATCGGTTTTAGATTGATGTTTGTCTGACGGTCGTTCGGTCGGTTTTACGTTGACGTTTGTCTGACGGTCGTTCGATCGGTTTTAGGTTGATATTTTTTGTTTTATTCCTAAACCAGTAATGTTGTGGTTATATATATGTTAAATCATGAATACACGTAGAAGTACTGTGTGTACGCATGTGTGAAAGTATTTCTAATCAGATTTGTATTGAAAAGGTTTTGTTACATTTAAAAAAACAATTGTAAATTATTCAAGAGAGAAAAGCAGTTTATAAACCCCAATTGCCGTAACACTTTTCTATGGAACAACAAAAGCAAGCAAAAACGGTATTTAACTTTTTTTTAAACTTCCCTAAACTGCAATTTTGACACTCTCTATAGGCAAAATGATTTTTGCACCGATAAATAAAATCACTTGAGTACTTATTTGGGTTACAGTTTTATCCAAGTTTTTTTGTACATATTATTTTTATACATAAGTAAAGGTGCTTTCAAAGTTAGTTCTGAATTTCAGAACAAGAGGAAATTTGAGCCTTTAGGGACCTGTTTTAATTGCACTCAACTTAATCAATATTTTCGTGATAGATAATATGTAATTGAATAAACACTCATGTATATTTAATTATTTGTCACCAGCTAAGCGTTTAATTTGTTTGAATCATTAAGTTTTGGCTCCATTAGCATTAATAATTGATGATAAGTATCACCGAGAGGAACATTAAAACTGACACAGGGAAGAGTTGTTATAAGCTGTGTTATCGTCAAATCAGTATCGGGTTTTAATCATGAAATTACAGTTATATACCATTGCTTATTGTCAGTTAAACGCGGATATCACTATAGAAATCACGGTATTCTACATTATTTCATTAAAAAAAATTAATCCAATTTTGACAAAATTCAATCTGACCTGACTCATTTTATCACAAAACATTGACTTTATAACTTACAACCTTGACCTGATTGTCACGCTTTGTCACGCGATAAATGTATTCCCATAATGCATCCGCAGTGTTATCCCTCTCTATGCAAAATTAAAGGAGGGTACACGAATGTTAGTATTGAAAAATGCAATTTTTATTTTAAGTCTAAATGATCCTGTAACTTTGACCTTGATGTCATCCATTTCGGTATCTAAGGTGCTTAATTATTTCACTTTGATACTGCTTCGTAATTAACATCATTTTTTGATGCGGCAATATTTCCGGACGTACGAAAATGTGTATACAACGCCTGATAAACTTTACGTATATCAACATTAGTATTTAATATTAATATCCCATTAGAATCTTAGAAACTTAGTGGGTGGTCTAACTTCAGTACAAATTATACTCTCGGGTACTTATCATACAGGGTAATATTGAACTTCCGATGAAATGCATGATTAATGGTGATATTGTCATATAATTATCATTAGAACGCATAAAACGCAGATTCTGACGTCTTCAGTGTACTTTTATAACAGATTTAATTTCGTGTTAAAGCCATTTACCGAGTCTGACGTCTTCAGTGTACTTTTATAACAGATTTAATTTCGTGTTAAAGCCATTTACCGAGTCTGACGTCTTTAGAGTACTTTTAGGTGCATAATCAGAAAAGTAACGACTCTTCATAAGTCTTAGTAATTGATCTCATTCAGCAATGAATTAACAAGTGTTTTATTTTCTTATTTGTTGTTCTTTTTGTCATCTTTACGAACATATTTTCTTTATTTTTTAAAAATTTACTATATATATCAGACAAATTAAACGTAACATTAAAAAAACATTTCGTTCTCCTTCTATAGGATGTATAGTCGCTTGCATTAAAGTAGTGAATAGAAGAACATCTCCAATCAACCCATATTTTGTTTCCATCAAGCATTTTAACCAAATTTCAAAGTAGATGACTAGATCAAGTGCGAATTTTCAAACTTTTTTCAGCTTTAACCATGGTTCATATTTTAAAAAACCTTGTTTTTATAAACATGAAGACACAATAAACGCAATAAACACACAGTATTCATTAATTCTATTTAGCTTTAAGTTTTTTTTTCAACGCTTCGTCACTTGACATATGACATTTGTTTAACAAATGATTACAAGAAGATAATTCTTGTATTCAATCAACAGTAAATTTTTATTTTTTTCTAATTTAAAAAGTATATTATGTAAGCGAAACTGGGTCTGTTCGAGACTCAAACATTTAAACATTCATAGCGATAGAACATTCTTCAGTTCGCTTTGCAAACGTAGACAGTTTGCAGGAGTAGTCTGGTTTTCTGCACCATTCCAGAAATGCTTCTTATGAGTACAATACCAGAGTAGCAATTAAATCACATAAATCATGGATATTGCAAGCCTAGACTAATCAAGGTCCTTAAAAAGTTTAATGGCCGTCATCACAATATTAAATATATTGTTGATTAGTATGTAGTCACTGTATCCAAACTTATATTGGATATATTTGACTTACCATAGTTCTTTGTTCCTTTCATTATCAAAATTGAATTGCACGTGACGGGTGTAGCTAGCTAAACAGGAGATGCTTACCCTTCCCGAGCGTGACCCGGCCTCACTTTCTTGATGGAAGTGCACGTGTATTACTAAATTTGCCAGCTTTCAAAGTTTTTTACTTTGATTGCTTTGGGATTGTGATATGGACAGGGACTGGTATGTTTGTGTTTTATTTATTATAAAACATAAAATGCTAGTATATTCTGGTCTATCACACTGTATTCTTGGTAACTCTAATACTATTTTCTAATTACTTCGTCATTAGAAATCTGAAAATTTCTATTTCTGACATAACTTCCGGTAAAGAAGACCAGTCACGTTGTCAAGGAAAACCCGTTTCTTTGGACAGTCTATTATTGTAACCTAAAATCTAGAAAACGCAACTCTCCATCTTCGTGTCAGTTGTCAGATAGGAGAATATACGAACAATATAAATATTATCGTTCAATGAAATGTTTTTTTTCTTTTTTTAAATTAGCAATGTCTAATACTTAACAATTAAAAACAATTGTTTTATACCAAGATAAATAATAATAATAAATAATAATTAATAAATCCTCATTAATTTTTTTGAATTTTCTTTATTATTATATAAATACATATTTATAACGTATCAACTTTCTTCATTTTGTATTGCTATTTACCAACTAATCAGAAACAACATATTAAACTTATTTATCAGTTACTTCATCAGAATATGGTGCAAAATATCTAAAAATCCAATCTTTGTAAGTTGTTGACCCCGACCTTCTACAGTACATATAACAAATACCTGCTGAATTTCCATGTGCCATATGTGCATATTTCGGAAAATCATTCCTCATTAGTAAAACTAGGGGCCGAAAAGTTTAAAAGATAAAAAACATCATTTTGAATATAACGCTAGACGCAATTCTGGTTAAAAATAACGCTAAGCACTAAAAACTGTCAAATATAACATTTTGACACTCAAGAAAGAAAGTTAACAATTCTAACTATTGTTTAAACTCGTTTAGTTTTACATTTTTCACAGACGTGTATTTTCAATTTGGTGAGATTCAATTAGAATATTATCTTGGCATCTTTCCGTCTTATTTTCCATCAAAGTCGAAGTACTTGAACATGATGTAAACGTCTGCTTTGATTCGGATGAGCCATTTCCGGTTGTATTGTAGTAGTGCGGTTTTCTTTTTGTGCTTTTAAGATTTGAAGGGAGGAGTAATTTTAATACTCGTATGTTGCAAATAAATGCCAGCATTATGTAAACACCTTGTCCTGCATTAAAGATAACAAACAGATACGACAGAATTTTTGATTGAATAATCTCATTCACGAATCCAAACAACCATGTAAGGCCGGTCAGACTTGAAAGCTTGCAATATATGACCAGAAGATTTCTATGATTTTCTGAGGAATTTTTCAGTTTAGGTTGTTTTTTTATACTAACAATCACAATTATAAAGAGTACAATATTTGATAAAACAACAATTCCAACAGGTAAAGCAAACGTTATACCGACCATTAATTTTGTGGAGATATAACATATACACCCGCCATATCCGATTTCTTTTCCATCAGTTTTCACCAAGTTTGATACAACATTAATTAGAACAAATACTCCGGACATAATGAAACTGTAAATGATGTAAATGGCTAGAGCTGAATTAGATTGATTTTGCAAATTGTTTGGTTTCTCAAAAACTGCAAAAACTCGGACCATATGAATAGTCGATGAACTCATCATAAAAAGAGAACTTAACCAAAATAAATGAAGAAATAAACCTATGACCTTACAAACAATTTCTAGTTCATTTTTGCCGCTACCAAAGAGGAATAGTGACTGGGCTATTAAAAGGTTTCCAGATAATAACATGTTGTTTTTACCAGGTATTGTTCTTAGTTCTCGAAAACAGAAATATATTACCAATGTAATAAGTAGACTGACCACTGACAGAATCAGACATATAAACGTGACCATATTTAAAACATCGTCCACTGTTATCTGACATTTTGTAATCTTTTCCTTTGGAGCTGAATTTAGTAAATTTGCAATTCTAGATAAATAATCATCTTTACAAACAATGATTTTGTCTGTCATGTTTGTGTAATATCCTGATTCAAAACATTCATATATTTCTTTGATACAAATATCTCCATTTACAAATGTAAAATTGTATTCTGATTTTTGCAAGGATATTCTTGTACATGCTAAGTTGTTCATGACGCGAATTAATCTTAAAGGTAATTTGCACATATAGATGTCAGAAAGAACGGAAGATTTAAATGCTAATGTCTGAGAAGTTCCGGGTTTCATATACTTCCGATTTAATGAACCGAATATTCCCTTTGCACTGTATATGTAACTATCTGTACGTAAGTATAGTTCGTGTCGCTTAATATTCTTACATGATGAGTTAGCTATTATTATCGGGTCATCTTGAAGACCTAATATGTCTGTAATAAAATGTTGAACTGTATGAGCCGTCAATGAACTTACTTCAATATGGATTATTATATAGGCTGATTCTTCCGAATCACGTATTTCGGAACTATTACAATACATTTCTTCTCTATCTAGAATCACATTCACAGAACAAAGATTTCTTTGAAAACTGTTCGGTAATTTTCTCTTCACAAAGTTTTCAATATCAATAAATATACATGTGACATCTAGACAATATTTGCCTTTGATAGTAGACCGGAAGTACACTTCGTAACTCTTCAGATATTCCTCTGTATAGATCCGTTTACATGTCTTGTTGAAATAAACAAAACCATCTGAACATTCGATTGTCCGACAAACATTCTGAAAATATATAAATATTATAACGAATGAAATGATTTTAAAAACATTTTTAAGGAAGTTACTTATAGAAGCGATAGTCTGAAAAAATACCGATCGAATATCATAACAGGAACTAGATAATTTCTTTTGTTGTTTGTTTTTATAAAACATTTCTGAATGCTGAATATCCTGAATTTGAAAAATGGATCCTCTACTATTGTTTTAAGGATTCACATTTTGCCGAAATAGGAGATGTAGCTACCCAGATTTTTCATTAAATGACTAGTCATTAACTGTCAGGAAAAAGAAAAACACACATTTGTCAATATCAAAACCAACCATGATAAGGACATGAGAAACAAACGAAAACAAAACCGAAAACAAACGTTTAAAATCAAATTACCGATCAGATCAATCAAATGACTTTAATATTTAAATGCAACTATTGTGATGTTCTTTTTTCGTTCAAAGAATTGCATATCACTTTTAACCCATTTTTGTTCACAGAAACCAAACAATAAGCTGAAATATCTAGTTTAACATTGTAGAAAATTGAAAAAATGTCTGTAAAATTTTCGCATAGCTTCTTCTATTAATAAAACACAAACATACCAGTCCATTTTATAGGCAGTTCCACATCCTACTTGTTCTCAAACATGGAGAAAATGTAAAAAAAAAAAAAAAAAAAAAAAAAAAAAAAAAAAAAAAAAAAAAAAAAAAAAAAAAAAAAAAAAAAAACTTAATGAAATTGATAAAATAATTAATAATTCTCTAATGTTTTAAAGATTTTCTTGAAGCAGAGCAATGGTTTGAAAGCAATGGTGAGTTAGATTCCCTAGTTTTTAAACTTAAAGACGAAATAGAATTGCTTTATAAAAGAAAACATTTGCTTGACTGCGACCAATAACACTAAACAAAACAATGTTATGTTTAAATAAAAAGAAGAAAAGAAATGAAATACCACATACAAGGACAATAGTGAAAACTTTACGACGTCGGACGGACAAAACATTAAACGAACTGATAAAATTTTTAAAATTTCCCTCTTCTGCTAGGTTTTTATCTATCAGTATGGACCTATTTAAAACAATTCTTATTTGAGACAATTTTTTATTTTGAAAATAGACAATTAGGCTTATTTAGTTAGTTTTTAGTCAGAAGTATGTAGTTGCTAATGAAATATAGAAGTTATACATACTGCAACATATCACTAATGATTTATTTCAGAAAAGTAATATGTTAAAAGACTACCTTGATTCTTTGCCCATAACCAGTTACTTTTTATAACCATTCAGATTAAACGTGTTTATAGATATAAAAAATCTAAATAAATTTAAAACAATGTAACAATGCTTGTAAAAAGTGGTAACTCACACTTCTCATTTATAAAAACGTAATATGATTATAATATAAAGGCAAAAAGTGTTTGATGAAATACAGGTATTAATCTAAATGCGTTGAAAAGTTTTCTAAATGTCTAAAAACTCTGGTTGTTTAAGACCTAATAAAATTTAAAAAATAATAATGGAAGTGAATCGCAAACTCGATTGCTTTTATATATATTAAAGATTCCATGTTGACCGACTAGATCACAGCTAAAATCGAACAAGATCATTTGGTTTACATAGGGCCTAATTGACTTTGGTTCTAAACCATCAATCTTTCTGAATTTTTTTCTTCAATAACAGATAATAAGGAGTCTTAATGTACGTTTTTAGTATGTTATATGTTCTACCACAATAAATTATCGTACATTTGTTATCCTTACTAAGTTAGATACGTCTTATATTGCTTGTTGATATTATCATGCACCTACCTTATAGGCATCATAAACTTCATTTGAAAAACACGATCTGAAGCGAGCTTTCTCCATAAGTCGATCCTTTGCATCTGTTTCATCGTTAAATACATTAAAGTCGAGAAATGCGCTGAAAGCGGCCATGTCAGTTGGTGATGTTTTTCCATTACTACAATTACTTATTGTTGGTTCCTCTTTATGGTTACACATGAAGCAATTAACATTTCGATAGTCCCCATTATACAGTGATGTATATGACTTACATCCAACTTCCAACATTAGATCGTATGACGTCATTTCACCAGTGTGGTTACATTTTGTTATACCTCCCCAAGAACACCGTTTTGGATTTACTGAATGACTTGGAAAATAGTAAAAAATATTGCATAATTTTTCTTTTTGAATAAATTGTAATAAAGAAATCATTGATGTAGGGAAAACATAAATATGTTTATTACAACTGACCCGAGTTTTCCAAATTAACAGTTGTTGTTTATCTTCTTCGTTACACATAGCACAGTATATGTTCCGGTAGATCTTATGTGTTACTTTAGAAGTGACAGGAACATGACTTAAAAAGCTCTCGAGTGTGTTAGGCTGCTCTTCAATATTTTCACACAAATAAATCACAGTACTATTTTTGAAGTTATCTAAACATTTAGATCTCAAAAGGTATGAATACTCATAATTTTTACCACCTGGCATAAACTTTCTAAATTGGGGAAGAAAACATGTGTCACTTGAAACATCATCTTTTACAACCTGTGTGGCGAAATCAGAGCAGCATGTGCCTTTATCGATGCAGTCAATGGTGCAGCTGCATCTATCAAGTCCACAACACGGTTTATCAAAATTTGATGGTAAATCTGGTGGGTTGAAGTTCATATTACACATTCGTGTCAATGGACAGTAGTACATCTGATTTCCAATAATAAACCGACGGTTAGGGTCCATAATTCCTGAAGCATTTAAATACCTTTGAATTTTATTTTTCCAACTTTCTAGCCAATACGGCATCGGCGTTGGTGGAAGGAAAAAACCAAACACTGTGGATGACATGACAGAATCAGTTGGTGTTGGAGTGGATGAAGCAATCACGTCGGATAATACAATATGGCCAGTTGTCGATTTATCAGTAATTATTGGTATTGCAGAAGAATTAGTTGATGCCGGACCAACTATTGATGGTACTAAAAAATCTGTTGACGTCTGGGTAGTCATAGGTGCTGCTTTCGTCAGAAGTTCTAAAACGACAAGTGTTAATGCCATTAATGATCTAACATGGGCCCTTGGTTCCATATTAAATAATGTAATAGCTGATCAAATCGTTGGCGATTTTTTGTTGCATTGAGAAGACAATTTTCACGAGTAATATAAGTTATATAATTTCATTCTGTTTAATTTATGGTAATGACTTCATCCGTTTATCCATCTCTTTCCACAAATATTGTCATTTAAATAACGGTTCAGTGCATAGACAAATTTTCCTTTGTGATTGCTAACCAGTTTTAGCATAAATTTTTAATAAACAAAACGCTTTTAAATAATTTCAAGGGAAATCATATTAAAATTTTATAATAAATGTTTAACGAAATGGGGAGTTAGAGATAAACAGATATCAATCAGGATGACACGATCAATGAAAACTAATATGACATTTATAGCAAAATGCATCGATTAATAAATATATAGCAAAAATACCTTGTAAATTTTGATGTGCTATGTGTGTGTGTGTGTGTGTGTGTGTGTAATTAAGCACATCGTTTCATGATCATTAATTGATTCTTATCATTTAGTAAGGAATTGTCATAAATGACTGGTAAACAAATTATCTCGGTATTCTGTGAATCATTTTATTTGATTTAATATTTGATTTGCTCGGAACAATAAACATTTCTTCATTTTTAATTATTAGGATTCCTCTGTGGTTGTTTCAAATGTGATCAAAATTATAATTACATGTTTAAGTTTTAAATCGTAATCTATCACGTAATCTAAAAGAATCTTTACCAAATGCATGTGTATATTAAACGCTGCTGTTTATAAACAAGAGCAATTTAATTGTATCATCATAAAGGGAATTTCTAATTGTTTTTAATCCAGTTACCAAATAACGGTCAAAAAGAACCTATATCGGTAAATAGTATTTTAATTTTGAACGTATATTTGATATAATGGCCAACATGACCAAAACTTTTCAGTATAGATTTTCCTTAACTATATTTTAAAATAGCAAAAAAAAACATGTAAAATCAAACTCAGTTATCCTAAATACTTTATAAAAACGACAAAATATGACTCCCCGAATTCAAAGAAACGATAATCAGAAATCTCCATTTTCTCAAATTTGCTAGTTAACAGTGGATTTTTGCAAAAGAAAAATGTAATTGTGAAACACGATTGTGGGCTATCATTCACGTAGTTTTTATGAATGATAAGTACAACAGTTATGAAAGTAAATGATAGACCAAATATTAAGTCATCAATTCGATTACTGAAAATTACTTAATCTCTAAGCACATTACAAAAGAAACGACTGGACACTTTCTGATCTTGTCCACTTTAAAAAACAATAAAAGCCAAATATAGGTTTCCCAGTTCAGAACTTCTTCGTTTAAAGAATCTCCGTTTAATAAAAAAAAAATAAAACAAATCATAAATCAAATTGCATCTTTGTCCAAACGATATTCAGACAACTTATATCTCCTGCAATGCTCTAACATAATTGCAGCAGTCTGCTTTATTTTGCTTAAACTTATAATCAAACACAAAAATGTTTTATCACAGTCTCAAAGGCAAAGATAGAACTATTAATTCGGGCAACTATTAAATCTGGCAAATAAAATTTTACATGTAAACTCTTTGCCGGGGAGGTAAGGCGGGTGCCCCGAAAGAGGAGAATTCTTTTTCCTCCTGTCTAGCTAACGTCACCGCTATGTTTGATATCAAACTTCAGAATAAAGCAACACGGAACTGAGGAAAATTAAATATTTCGATGAAAATTTTGGAAACAATGACATACTTATCAACAACACCGAGATGCCATAAAACGTTTCGAGGGCCTTGATAGGCCTAGGCTTGCGAATTCCACGAGGTAGCAGCTTCCCTGAAAAATGTGAAGAATTCTCGCAGTGGGGGCAAGCATTACCGTAAAACACAAACTGTACGGAAAGGAATACAACATGAGCAGGGAAAACAGGAATATTGCTTCATTGAAATTAAAGTTGAAAAAAGAAAAATTAAAGCTTTTAACGTTTGTTGTAAAGCTTTTAATTAGCATTTTGTCATACTAGTAATTGAGGTGGAAGTCCAACTATGAAGCAGAACTTGAAGAAATTTTTATTCCAATCTCACTATGACAATTTTTTTTTCAAATTATGGATCATTAAGAAACAGATCTCTGTGTGCATGTGGAGTTGACTGATTTTGCTACAGTCTCTCAAGATTAAACTACAGTTCTGCTTCGTATGATTAAAGTATAATCAATGGTGCATGTTTTGCGTCTATTTGTATACCGATTGGTTGTTGAAAATGTTTTTTGCAAAGAACAACAAACTTGTCTTTCATAAAAATTTAATATTTTTATTATATCTTTAGTATATTTTTGTTTGAAGTCCATGTGGTACTTAGCAATATAGGCAGAACATTCTTTGAACTCCAAATATTGATATCTTGGCTTAACGATGGAGAAGTGAATGGTTTGTTTTAGACGTTCTTTTAACTCAGAATGAGTGATAGCAGTGTAGAAAATTCGGAAGTGTTAGTGGTGACTTTAGAGGAACCTGCTGTATGTCTTTCCTCCAATTGATATTTAGGAGGATTCGGAATCCATTTTAGTTCACTTACAAAATTTCATGTTTTTGAATAAATAGAACAGAAATAATGTGAAATTTCACTTTACTGGAAAGTTCTTCGATTCTTTCTTTTTCTGACATAACATGCATCAATTACAAGGTCTTTTAGAAGAATGAGGCAGTTTTTTAAATTGCACGTCTTGAAAACAGTAACATCGGTTTAGTGTTTATCTGGTTGGATGGATGAGATTATTACTGACAATGCCAACCATCACCGGGAACAGCCACATGTTATTAGGAACCAAAATATAACATATGTCAAGAGACTTTACTCCCTTATTAGCATTTTTACATTAGACCATTAATAAACATATAATCGGTATTGTTGTGTATTTTAGACATATTTAATATATGAAATCAAAGTTAAAACGCCATTGCTGTTGCATTTATTTACAATTATAACAGTTCATCATATAAGTAAACAATTTCTTGACAGGAAACAAGTAGATAAATTCATAAATGATTGTATTCGGCAATCAAAGTACCTGGTGAAATGTTGTATAAATTCACCTGTGTCATCTGCAATCGACAAAGCTATTACTGTAAAATAAAAGCATTTTCAAAGTGTCAAAATAAATAAAGCAAAAAGACACTTCAGATATATAAATCATAATTTATTGTGAAAAAACAACAATTCATTTTACAAGAAGCGGTCCATACAACACCAGTAAATAGACAATAATACAGATACTTCGTGTTATCCCATTTTGTTGTCATAGTTGAAAATATAATACAACATCGGTTTTACATAAATGGTATTAATTTTGATATGCATTCTGGTACAATTACAATTTTTCCGTCATTAAAGCCAGATTTTTGCACCTCAGGCGTCTTCCCCCTGCGAATAGCCATTCTGTTTCACTTGTGCTGAAAATGTTTCATACAAAAGAAGCTACATTGCTACGTGACTTTGATGGAAGATAAGAAGAAGATAAGAAGAGGAAGAAAAGAAAGAATGTTTGATCGTGACAAGATATCAACAGCAAAATAACAAAAACTGAAGTTTTTTCATTAAGAAAAATATCGATAAACAATTATAAAAATAACTTTTTTATTATAAATATATAACAAATACCTGCTTAATTTTGATGTGCCATATGTGCACATTTTGGAAAACCATTCCTCATCAGTGACGCTAGGGGTCGAAAAGTTTGATAGATAAAAACATAAGCCTAACATTTGAAAAAACTTGAATTCAAAGTTCCAAAATTATATGAATCCAAATTCAGCTAAGGAATACTTTGCGAGAGGGAACAAGCCTTAGTTTTAAATAAATTTATATAACTTTGTTTTCATTGAACTAATAACTATAATAGTTGTAATGGTTGTTTAATAATGGTTATGATAAAAGTATAAGACAAAACTAGAATAAGAGAGTACATACATATGCAGAAAGCGAGAGACTAATTAATTTTAACAAATTTAGTACTATATAATGGCACTCCCGATTCAATTTTGTCACTTTGTTTTGATTCCACTTATAGAAATGACATATGTTGTGTTTTGATTGTTTTCTAATTGTCGGCTTGAATCAAGTTGACCGATATGTATATGCGTTGTTCTAAGTGAACATAATATCAGGACCCCCCAGTTTTAGGACGTTATTTCACAATCGCGTCATTTTACTCTGATGCGAATCGAACGTAGTATCTACATCCTTCTTATTTTTTATGCTTTCTGTGACGGTTGATACACTTGAATAGGATGTAAACGTCTGTTTTGATGTGGTAGAACTATCTCTGCTTCCTGTAACATAACGTCGTTTCTTTTTTGCATTCCTACGTTTTGAACGACAAAACATTCTTAAAACTCTTTTATTACATATAAAAGCTAGCATTATGTAAACACCTTGTCCTGCATTAAAGATAACAAACAGATACGAAAGAATTTTTGATTGGATAATCTCATTCACGAATCCAAACACCCATGTAAGGCCAGTCAGACACGAAAGCTTGGCATATATGACCAAAAGATTTCTATGATTTCCTGAAGAATTTTTCAGTTTAGATAGTTTTTTGATACTAACAATCACAATTATAAAAAGAATATTATTGGATAAAATAACAATTCCAACAGGTAAAGCAAATGTTATCCCGACCATTACTTTTGTGGAGATATAACATATACACCCGCCATATCCGATTTCTTTTCCATCAGTTTTCACCAAATTTGATACAACATTAATTAGAACAAATACTCCGGACATAGTAAAACTGTAAGTTGTGTATATGGCTAGAGCTGAATCAGATTGATTTTGCAAATTGTTTGGTTTCTCAAAAACTGCAAAAACTCGGGCCATATGAATAGTCGATGAACTCATCATAAAAATAGAACTTAACCAAAATAAATGAAGAAATAAACCTATGACCTTACAACCAATTTCTAGTTCATTTTTGCCGCTACCAAAAAGAAATAGTAACTGGGCTATTAAAAGGTTTCCAGATAATAACATGTTGTTTTTACCAGGTATTGTTCTTAGTTCTCGAAAACAGAAATATATTACCAATGTAATAAGTAGACTGACCACTGACAGAATAAGACATATATAAGTGACCATATTGAAGACATCGTCCACTGTTATCTGGCATTTGGTAATCTTTTCCTTGGTAGCTGAATTTAGTAAATTTGCAATTCTAGATAAATAATCATCTTTACAAACAATGATTTTGTCTGTCATGTTTGTGTAATATCCTGATTCAAAACATTCATCTATTTCTTTGATACAAATATCTCCATTTACAAATGTAAAATTGTATTCTGTTTTTTGCAAGGATATTCTTGGACACGCAATGTTATTCATAACGCGAACCAATCTTAGAGGTGAATTACAGAAAATACCCATAGGAATCAATGCAGATCGGAATGGCAACGACTTGGATGTCCCAGGTTTTACATACTTCCGATTGTACTGTCCAAAGGTTGTGCTTTCGACATAGTTGTAACTATCTATACTTAAATATAATTCTTGGTTATTAATTTTTCCGCATTTTGTGTTTGTAACAATGATTGGTTCATCTTGAAGACTCAATATATCTGTTATAAATTGTTCAACTGTATGTAAACTGTTTGAAGTTACTTCGACATGGACAATGACAATGGCCGACTCATTACTGCTACAGTTGGTACAATGTAAATATTCTCTATCCAGAATCACGTTCAAAGCACAAAGTTCTCTTTCCAAAGTGTTAGGTAGTTTTCGTGTGATAAAATTCGAAATATTTGAAAACAAGCACGAGATATTGAGATAAACAGCGTTGTCAATAGTAGACCGGAAGTACACTTCGTAACTTTTCAGATATTCCTCTGTATAGATCCGTTTACATGTCTTGTTGAAATAAACAAAACCATCTGAACATTCGATTATCCGACATACATTCTGAAAAGTAAAATATTTTAAAATATTTTAAGAAATATGAATGAATTTTAAAAAAAAACGAAATTAAATATTGAGGGTTGAATATCTATTAATTGTTTTATAATTATTATTTATTTATTTATTTATTGTTTGTTTGTTTGTTTGTTTTTGTGTGTGTTTGTTTACCGCAATCAGAAACTTCCGAAAGTTAAAACAGGTTTCATAGGACGTGTTTGTTTTGGTTAATTGAACACGAACATACCGGTCAGTGTCTGAATCACAATCCCAAAAGTAAAATTTTGATAACTGGCTGATTCGGTTAAACACGTGAGCTTGCTCTCTATTTGAAATTCAGAACACGTTTTAAATTTCAAATGTTTTGGTCAGATATTTTCTGGTAAATCTCGGCAGAACAGCGTTATTGATTCTTTACATATAGATCACGTGTAGATGCAAGTCTCCAAAATTCGTTTAAAAATAAAGTTCCTATCATAGCATGCAAGTGATTCCTTAAACAGCTATTGGTGTTATTTTCTTAAGATAACGTATTACTTATAAGTTATAACTAACTTAAAATTATTCTAATACCTACCCTATAACCATCGTATATTTCATCTGATTGACACTTCTTTAATCTATCTTGGAATGTAAGGTGATTATTTGTCTGCTCCTCGTCTTCAAACACATTGAAGTCCAGAAGCGCACCAAAAGCAGCCATGTCCATCGGCGATGTTGATCCATCTTTTCCACAGCCATTTATTTGTGGTGTTCTCATGTGGTTACACATAAAACAGTGAACATTTCTATAGATCCCATCATAAAGTGATGTGTATGAGTTACATCCGATTTCTAACACTGGATCGTACGACGCCATTTCTCCCGTGTGATTACAATGTGTAATTTGTCCCCAAAAACATTCCTTTGGATATACTAAATCGCTTGGCGAATAGTAAAATATATTACATTGTTTTTCATTCTGAATAAATTTTAATAAAGAAATGAATGAGTTTGGGAAAATGTAAAGTTTTTTATTACAACTCACGCCAGTCTTCCAAACATATAAATGTTTTTCCTCTTCATTGTTACACATAGCGCAGTATATGTTCCGATAAATAATTTTCGTTGCATTTGATGTCACAGGATTATGGCCTAAGAATTTCTCACGTGTCCTGGGAAATTCTTCAATAGTCTTGCACAAATTAATCGTTGTTTGATTCTTGAAATTTTTCAAGCAAGTGAATCTCATATAGTATGAACGCTCATAATTTTTTGCATCCTGCATAAACTTTCTATATTGGGGTAAAACACATGTCTCTTGTATCAAATCGTCTGCTGCAAGTTCAGGCGAGAAGTCGGGACAACATGTACCTTTATCGATACAATCAACATTGCAACTACAGCTGTCACAACATAGTTGGAAAACATTCGGTGGTAAATCAGGTGTTTTGAATGTTATGTTACATAATTGTACTTTTGGGCAATAATACATCTGGTTTTCAATAATAACTCGACGATCAGGATCAGCGATGTTCGAAACATTCAGATATTCTTTAATTTCGTATCTCCAGCTTTCTGGCCATGGCAACAGGGATTGTCGGACTGCACGAGCGAGGGTTAATGATGGTATAACAGGGTCATTTTCCTGTAGATGTGTCACATTTGATATCGCAGGATTAAACGTTAGCAGTTCATTCGTCATCTTTGGTATATTAGATGGAATTGTATGTGTAACAGACGTCGGTATTACCATAAAATTTACATTAACTGTCGAACGATCAGCTTTTATTTCTGGCACAAAATTTGTTACCACAGTCGCCAACTGCTTCAATACAACAAGTCTCCAAAATATCACAGATTCGACTCCTAATTCCATCATGGTCCCTTTAGATAATAAACCTTTATATTTTTGCCTTCTTACTAATTTTATTCCTTCTTTTTTGAGAATACTTACTTGCAATCTAAATAAAATCTGGCTTTTTCACAGCCTCTATTTGATGTTCAAACTGTAGTTGGTTATCTAACCAATGACGCCTATAGTAAATCCACTTTAAAATGCCGGTTGTAATGATTTATATTCATGATAGAATTCCAATGAGATTTTAATGACAATAGAATAAATAAAAAGTTCTTAATTTGTTTCAAGGGAAATGACATTAAAATCTTACAATAATGTTTGAGTAAGTATAAAATATAGATTAGCAGAAATAGAATATCATGGCGCAGACGACAAATCTCACTTTAACCGTGTTTATTTACACACTGGAAAACAAGATTCCTCCAGACACTTGCTATTTGAATGATACGATTGAATAAAAAGTGACATATATTATAAAAAAAATATGAACAATTATTTTTTTCCGAATAAGACTTGCGTTTCAATACTTACTTTCAATCTACATAAAATCAGGCTTTTTCACAGCCTCTATCACGGTGATGTTCAAACTGTAGTTGGTGATGTTCAAACTGTAGCTGCTTTCTTTAATTATATTTATTCATTTATTACGCTAATTTTTACATAAATTTATATTTTTTCATCTCAATTCTAGAAAATTTCTAATGATTTGCATTAACTTATCCTACAAATATAGACCTGAAATACTATGATGGCTCCGAACGGCTTTTTGTAATACTCAGTTTGCCGTCAGTATAATAAAAAAACAAAAGCCGTTAGGAACCATGTATTTCAGGTCTACCTACAAATATAAATACGGATCATATTAATTAATCTTTCCTATTTTCATTTATATTAAAAAACGTATTATTTTGCAGTTCGTTCACCACATGAATTCCTAAATATAATAGAGATTTTAAAAAGTTGTATTTAAATCCGCAAAATACGATTTTATCTCGTTCTTAGTATCAGAAATTCAAAAGTTCTGCTCATGACACTAGCTACATGTAGCAGAGAGAGAGAGAGAGAGAGAGAGAGAGATGAGGAGAGAGAGAGAGAGAGAGAGAGATGAGGAGAGAGAGAGAGAGAGAGAGGAGAGAGAGAGAAGAAAAAGAAGAAGAAATCTTGCAGTAAAACCATAGCTTTACGTTGAGGACGGTTCTCCTGTAATACGAAGAAACTACAAGATGTCAAATAAATTCAGCCAATCAAAATTTATTTTACTTCACGGTTGCTAAACGTAAACAGACATGGCGGACACAGGTGAGTTTTTGTTTTAAAAATCAGATTTAATTAATTTTTCCGATGAGAACAAGTATTAAAGCAAAGTGTTGACGGTCTTAATTTTAAACTCGATAGGATTGAATATCGCCTAAACATAAAATGAAATTTGTTATTATAGCATATAGTTACAAATTTGATTTAAATTTTCTGGTAAACATGATCCAACCTGATTTCCCTTTCCCTCTCGATACAATTTAAACATCATTTCCTCATCCGCGAAACCAAACAAAGTAGTAAATGATATATTTCTAAAATGAAATAAAACTTGTCAGATTTATACACTATGTAATGTAAATTAGGGAACTGTAACTCTATCATTAAAGTTGCACTTTATTCCTGTTTAAGATGCTACGTATAGTGTAAGGTGTAGTATCTGCAAATAGTAGATGGAGTATAAGAAGGTGCACACTGCATTCACTGCATTTTCCCATCTTTCCAATAGCCTACCACATCTATTCCAGCTTAGCTCTTTTGTTCTTTCTCTCCAAAGAGTTTGTGTTCAGAGCAGGTCTCTAGAAACGGCACTTTTTCGGCAAAAACCGCCTGTTTGCAAGCAAAAACGCCGGTTGTAAAAACATCCAACCGGCGAAAAATAAATTATTACTGCACCCTTAATAATTGAGATGAATATCAATAACGTAACAGAACTATGGGCTTATACTCCAATAGATCGATAATTATCTTAATCCGTTAATTACCTGTAATTATGTGATCAATATACATGAATCGTTAGCCAGGACACATGTTACATGGCTTGAATGGTTAAATGATTTGAGTAATATCAGTGTCTTTACCAGGGGAAACTACTTTAAAAAAATACCAACACGGGAATCACAAGAGGGTGTTTTGTAATATCACTTCCATTTGAAGACCGGCTTCAATTTCGTTTTTTTTTTAATTTCACTTGAAAGAAGCTTTTAACACCAAATAAAATAGAAATTTAACCAAATATGTTTGTGTTATATAAATATAGTAACGAGGTTCGCCGGAAAATGACAAACCAAAAGTAGTACAGTTTTTTTTTTTTTTTTTTGTTTTTTTTTTTTTTTTTGTTTTGTTTTAACCAGTCCTGACAGGCGATAAATTTATTGAATTCTTCTAAATAACCGAATTTTTTTACTTAATAATTTATAGCTACTGAAACAGTTTAATATCATATGATGTTGCTCTGATCATTGAGGATAGATACCACGAGAAAGAAAATCAACCGGAAATGACGTAAGACCACCATCTAGGTGTCTCTGATCTTTATACAGTTGATGACTTGAAATGTTTATTATACATTAGGTTATAGATAATCATATCAATAAAGCTTCCTATAACGGTAAACTATCAAATATTAAACAATTAAAGAAACTTACATTACAAACACAGACGAAATCGCGCAACGGTCGGGAAGGAGAGAGAGAGAGAGGGGGGGGGGTTGTTACCAAGGACGCATATATTGGCATTCAAAATCTTGTTTTACTGATTTTCTAAAATCGCCGTTTCGCACTGCCGGCATTTCCGGAGCGCTGGTTCAGAGTATTTATATTTAAGTGATGCATGTGGAGCATATAAGGTTTTTTTATCATATGCCTTTTATAGAGTAATTGACATTATTACACAAGCTATGTTAGAACTCAAAGAAATTATGTCAGTCATGGGACAAGATATCAATTAAAAATATAACATTGACACTTGCTAGCTAAATGTAGTATCCAGTTATCTAATCCAAAGAGACTTCAGCACCATCAGGATGACTAGAACTGTTGCCACTAATATAAAGTAGATGGTCACATAATTACTAACAGTTACAATAATAGAGATTGACCTTATGATATCATTTACAAAAACTTCCAAGAATTTTTTTTTCATATTTTGTTAAAGAGGCAGTAGATCAATCAGTAGACTTGTTATAGCTATTCTCTCTAATTTTGTTAAGGATTCGAAATCAAGGTAACAAAGGTTAAACCCCCCCCCCCCCCCCCCCACTTTCAAGGAAAATAATCAATAAGAAGTGCATGTTTGTGACTGGCAACTGCTTCTTACAGAGTGAGTTTTTCATCAAGATTTAAACAATTCCATCAGCTACTTTTAAACCCTTGTTGACAAAACAAAGAAGAGCTGATAACACTCTACTTGTAATCACTTTTGTCTCACCAGCAACTAACATGAAATAATTAGCACCCTTCAACACATTTTTTAACTTGACAACACAAGGTTTTTAGATTTGAATAGAAAAAAAGTTGACAAGAACCTCTACATTTGATTAGCAGGAACAATATTTTACATTTCACATGGCAGGTAGTATTTGATTTCAACTCGTATCTAATGTCAAGATAACTTAAACTAATGTGTTCTGGGATTTACTATTATGTTAGGTAGCCTGAAAAATTTTATCCAGAACAGAATCTACAGTGTATATTAAGAAAAGTTTTCTATCTAGGATAATCAAAGATTGAAAGATACTCCTGATCTTCAGCTCTTCTCATCTGTAGATGATGTTTGTTATTTAGTGTTTTAAACAGTTTAAAGAGCTAATGTCTACAATGCAGTTTTCTTAAAATTTGTTTTGATATTTTGGTTTTACAGATTTGGCAGTTGGAAAGGCCAAGAAAACGAAAAAGGCCAAGCCAAAGTCAGCAAAGCCAAAAGATGATGAAATTCCATTAGGTGATTTTAAATGCTTTTGTTTTAAAATATATAATTAAAGCAATTTTGTCTTAATAAAATATAAATTATATAATATATACTAGTATATAAATGATATAGCAATATATTTTTACCTTATAAACAGTTCAAATTTATTGTAGCATTTACCATGAACATAGCATTAAATACAATTTACATAATCATTTAATTAAAGTTAATATAGTGCTCTGATTAGCAGATAAAAACTTATGCTTTGTTGGACACTTAAATATAAAAAATCAGTATTGTTTACATTTTGTTTATTTGATTTTTAAGCTGACATGAATGGTGAATCCAAGTCCAAGTTTCAGTCTCTTCTTGAGCAAGCAGTGGACCAAGCCAAAGAGTAAATATCACATACAGTTTTTATTTTTATAAATTACCTTTATAAGAGCTGTTTAGTTTTTAGTTTACATCAAAGAGTCAGTGTATTTATTTGGTACTGTATAGAAGTATCACAGCCAAATTTTATTTTTATGCACAAACCCATATTAGAATAATTTATTTACTAAATTTGAAGCATACTGTGATTTGTATTTTAGTCAAAATATTAATTTTAGATTTTTGAAAATAATTTTGTCTGGTATAGCTTACCAATATATAGCACAACTACAGGTCTATAATTTTGTACTAGACAATTTACACCATCATCAGTTCACCTCAGAAGATTTAACATCATACATGTATAATATATATACAGGGGAAAACTGACAAAAGGGAGAAAGTCTGACATACATGTGTGGTCATTTGACCGTTTAGCATCTTCTTTACTGATATACTCTTATTAGTAACTCCACAGTTAAAAACTGTATTTAAGATTGTGAAACTTTTGTTTTACCTTTGATTTTAAGAAGGAAGAAGTTTGTCTCTAAAGTGACATTGTGAGTATTCAAAACAGGATGAAATTTGAGGTGTTATAATTTTTTGATTTACTTGTTGTTACAGGGGAGCCAAACGAAAAAAGAAGAAAAAAGATGACACTTCAGAATCTGTTGTAAGTTATTTATTCATTTTTAAGTAAATTCTTGTGTATTTTTCTAAAATTTCATCAATTGCTGATGATATCTGAATATAAATGAAATATTCTTGACTGAAGCACCTTTAAAATGCAAACTCCTTTTGCTTAATTGTTAAGTCCTGTTAATAAATTATTTGCGACACATAAAAAGACTGAATACTTATCAGTTACATTTACAAAGTAGATTGCAATTTGTGTTTATTGGAGAAATTTCCTTCAATTATGTCTTTGGCCACCCGATCTTGTTTTATTGTAGATCTTTCATAAAATTTATTCTTTTGTCACTTGCAGCTACAGCTGGTTATGTCTCAAAATAAATAAGATATTTATAGATACAATGTTCATTTACATACTCCATTGCAATAACGTTTAAAATTTTTAGTTGGAGTCCCTCAGGAAAGGTGAAGGTTTGCAAAAAGATGAAGATGCTGCCATAAAAGCTAACACATATGACCCTGATAATAGTCCTAAAAATGAGAAAAGTAATAAACGAAGACAAAAACTCAAAGAATCAGGTATACATATTGTCCTAGTTACAATGTTTGACCAGTGTGATCAAAACTAAGTGAAATATTAGCTTGTATGGGAATTTAATCAAGTACATGCTATACACAATATCTAAGGTTAATTTGTTATTATTTTGTTTTCATTTAATTCCTAAAGATGGATACACAGCTAATATCACAGAAGAAGAACTGTCAGTTGCTAACAAGTTTTTAAGATTTTAATAACTAAAAAAGTATGTGAAACTGAATTTAACCAAGCTTTAAAATCTTTATGAGTAAAATATATCTTGTTTATATGTTGACAATTTCTTTTTTTTTCCAGTCTGTCTGCAGGATGACCATCCAGTTGTTTTTATATGTTAAACTTCAACTATTTGTTTACATTTATGCTCCTAATTAGTCTACCAGGAAATTGTATTTGTCAACTAGAAGTGTCAGCTGAATTCAACTGATTTGAAATCCATTTTTTTTTTCTCTTTCAACATGTTTTGTTGTAAAATGATGTATCTGCTAATGTAGAATTTTTTTATATAATTGTTGTTTAATAATTTTAGAAGGAAAAGATAACAAAGCTTATGAAAAAGAAAAAGAAAATTTAGAGTTAATAGATGAAACACAGACAAAACCAAAGAAGAAGAAAAAGAAACCAAAGATTGATGATGAAAATGAAATGTAAGATAAACACATGTAATGGGAAACATTGACTCTATAATGTTCCACGAATACATTAAGTGAGGAACACTTGACTCTGTAGTGTAATATGAAAAAAATTATGCCATAATGTTCTATAAATACATATATTGGGTAACATTATACACAATATTGTTCGATGATTAAATATGATGATGAGGAACATTTGACACAGTATTGTTCCATGATTGTATATGTGATGAGGAACATTTGACTCAGTATTGTTCCATGTTTTATATGTGATGAGGAACATTTGACTCAGTATTGTTCCATGATTGTATATGTGATGGGAAACATTTGACTCAGTATTGTTCCATGATTGTATATGTGATGGTAAACATTTGACTTGGTATTGTTCCATAATTGTAATATGTGATGAGGAACATTTGACTCAGTATTGTTCCATGTTTTATATGTGATGAGGAACATTTGACTCAGTATTGTTCCATGATTGTATATGTGATGAGGAACATCTGACTCGGTATTGTTCCATGTTTTATATGTGATGAGAAACATTTGACTCAGTATTGTTCCATGATTGTATATGTGATGGGAAACATTTGACTCAGTATTGTTCCATGATTGTATATGTGATTGGAAACATTTGACTCGGTATTGTTCCATGATGGTATGTGTGATGAGGAACATTTGACTCAGTATTGTTCCATGATTGTATATGTGATTGGAAACATTTGACTCGGTATTGTTCCATGATGGTATGTGGATGAGGAACATTTGACTCAGTATTGTTCCATGATTGTATATGTGATTGGAAACATTTGACTCGGTATTGTTCCATGATGGTATGTGTGATGAGGAACATTTGACTCAGTATTGTTCCATGAATTCATGTAATGAGGTACTTTTGACACAATATTCTAATGGAAGATATTTGACTCAATATTGTATCATGACTGCTTTTATCATATTAACAAATACTATTTTTATACAAATGAATGTAAATGATGCATCTTTTCTCAGTGTCATAGAAACTAGTCCTTGTGTCAAAATTGTTGAAAATCAAACATCTAGTACAAGTTAAGTCTTTGATAAATGAAGAAATTAAATTTATTTTAAATCAGCAAATGGATTTATATTTTCAGGGATGGAGAGGAATCAAACTTGATATCAGACTTAGGGAAACCAATAGCTGCGGAGCGAAAGAAAAAAAAGAAAAAGGAGCCTCCAGATGGAGATTCCTCTCGTCCAATGTCTCCTGCTGAATCTGAAGGTGATGAGAATAAAACTATAAAGAAAAAGAAGAAAAAACCCACCAGTGAAGTTGAGGAAGATGAGCGCCCTCTATCGCCAACTGAAGATGAACCTGTAAAGGGAGGTAAGAAGAAAAAGAAAAAAACTGAAGAAACAGATGAACTTAAATCACCAAAAGAAGGAAAGAAAAAGAAAAAATCTAATGTTACTGAAGAAAATGACGATGTTAAAGAACCAACATCACCCAAAGGAGAAAAGAAAAAGAAAAAGAAAACTGCAACACAAGAAGAGGACAAAGAACGTCCTCAATCTCCTGATGAGGAACCAAGCACTTCTAAAGGTGGTAAAAAGAAAAAGAAGAAAGATAAGGAAGATGAAGAAGAAGCTTTATCTCCAAGAACAGAAGATGATGAAGAAACAACAACTGATGTAAAGAAAAAGAAGAAGAAAAAGAAAAAGGAGGATCAGGTAGTATTTCAATTTATAGAATGATAACCAGTTTGTTATGAGTTTGTTTTTTTTTTTGTTTTTTTTTTTTTTCAAGCAATGATTAGCTTCTTATAAGTTATTTATAGGTGGACATTTCAGGAGGGGTGGAAAAACAAGTGTCTGAAGAAACCACTGACCTTTAGTAATAAAGCAGACTAAATTTCTGACATTAAGATTTGTCAGAATGATATTCAGACCTAGGCTCCTTGTTTTATGTTTAGTAACATTGCAGACATGTTATTCTTATTATATCATGCAAGTTAGCTTTTAATGATTTAAGTTCAGATAGTTACAAAGAAGTGAGCATGAGTTGTATGTGATACTTAGGTTATCATTTATGTTATTTTCAGTATACAGTAGATAAAACATTTGTATGTGGTTTATTGAGTACATATATTTTATGATTTCTAGGATGTCATGTCTCAAGATGAAGAAAAGACAGAAGAAGAAACAGAAGAAAAAACTGAAGAGAAAACAACACCAAAGAAAAAAGGCAAAAAGAAAAAACAACCAGCATTAGGTATTACATTTATATGTTCAACCAGTAATTATCTCTCTCTCTCTCTCTCATCTCTCTCTCTCTCTCTCTCTCTGTTTCTCTCAAGTAGGTTATCAGCTTATATGTTACAAAGTTGAAGGTATCTCTCTCTCTCTCTCTCTCTCTCTCTCTCTCTCTCTCTCTCTCTCTCAAGTAGGTTATCAGCTTATATGTTACAAAGTTGAAGGTATCTCTCTCTCTCTCTCTCTCTATCTCTCTCTCTCTCTCTCTCTCTCTCTCTCTCTCTCTCTCTCTCTCAAGTAGGTTATCAGCTTATATGTTACAAAGTTGAAGGTTTTATCTACGTGTTCCAGACTTTACTTCCTCTAAATAAGTACAGTTCTGTTCTTGTGGGTTTTTATCATTCTGACTACCATATGCACCTGTTCACATCATTCGCACTGTCACCCACCTTAATACTTACAACCATTTTTAAGTCAAAATTCTATTTTATCTGTTTATTTTTATATGGGCCTGTCTACAGCTGTTAAAAATTTTTATGTGACCAAATTACAGCATAATTTGATTACATGAACTTATATATTTGATAAAGAATAAGAATGTGATCTAAATATAAAAGAAACAGTTGCTAAAATAGAAATACACACACACACACACACACACACACACACACACACACACACGTCAAAACCAGATAAAGGAACCCTGTCTATATAAAACCTTTATGACCAGTGTTTTTTATTCCCATTACTGTATACATCAAGTATCAGAATCTGTAAGAGAGAACACAGTTAAACTTGCTGAATAATATTATACATGTGTATATTAGTGTAATTCACTGTTCATGTGTTAAATGATTTGGTGACCTGTACAAAGCACAGCCATTCCTGTGAGCTTGAGTATTGGGTTTTCAGTGCTTAATCAAAAGTTTTTAATGGTAATTTTTAAAGTTTTTTGATTAAGGAGATGCCCTAATCTTCTGAATACAAGATTATGCTAACTGAGATTGAGAGGAAGAGGGGGGGGGGGGGGGGTTAATGTGTTTGGTCTCTATTTTCTGTATAACAAGATTATACTAAAAGAGAGAAGTTTATTTTGAACATCTAATAGTATTTATTTTCTGTTTAACAAGATGGTTCTGACAGAATGAATTTTATCTGATTTGTCTTTATTTTTTATTTTAAGATGATGCAGAGAAAGAAGAGTTGAGGAAAAAGCGTTTAGAAATAGAAGATGAAGGAGACATTTTAGCAGTTACAATTCATCGCACAGATAAACTAAAAAATGATTTTCATATTATGCATCCCCTGGTTCGTGTTCACATAGTAGATGAAGCCACAGGAGAATATCTTGATAAACAACACAAGTAGGTCCAAATGACAGTAACAGTGAGGTCTTATAAAATGTTTTGTGACAGTAACATTGAGGTCTTATAAAATGTTTTTTGACAGTAACAGTGAGGTCTTATAAAATGTTTTGTGACAGTAACATTGAGGTCTTATAAAATGTTTTGTGACAGTAACATTGAGGTCTTATAAATGTTTTGTGACAGTAACAGTGAGGTCTTATAAAATGTTTTGTGACAGTAACAGTGAGGTCTTATAAAATGTTTTTTGACAGTAACATTGAGGTCTTATAAAATGTTTTCAATTCTTATCAGAAACAACAAAGTATGATTTAATTATATCAAGTTATACAATATTTAGTTTTGTTTGCTTGATGCTGTTATATATTGCCAAAGATAAATATTGCAGACCCCTTAATCAATTATACTTGTATCAGGCCAAGCAGTAAAGACCTACAACAAGGAACAAATCCTTTCTTACTGGCAGACAACTATGAGGACTGTTCAACAGATGGGTTCCTTTTCCGCTGCACTCGAGCATACAATTTTAATGTCTACTGAACAGTAGCGAGCAATCACATTGAATCCAAGTCATGATAATCATCCAGATGTTTTAAAAATAATCTCCCTTACACATGGACACGGACACTTGACTGGGGAAAAAATTGTCAAAGTATAAATAAAATTGGGCATCTATACACAAATTTTAACTAATTCTATCATTAAAATTCCTTCTAGCAAGATACCATACACTTGCACTGAAATATAAATTGTAATTCTTGTTGGTTTTAGAATTTATTTAAACATTTCTTTTAAACTTTGTTCAAGGGATGCAGTGTTGAATCTAAGGTCAACAACCTTATAGTTAAAGCTATCACATGCATGTGCTTGGGCAAACAGTCATTCCTGAATGGCTTGCATGCCAAAGGGAAAGCATACATACATTGTCTTGAATGGACCTGAGGTTTGAAATAAACACCAACATGGTGACCCTAAAAATCTTTGGTTTGACTTTTACATAAATACTGTATATGTTTTTTTTTTTTTATTCATCATTGCTTGGAATCATATAGGTTTAATATTATATTCTTACATTAATGACATAAAAATCTTTTTGTTACAGAGATAGAGCAGTTACAGCCTACTTTGAAAACCAGAATGAGAAAGTAGAAAAAGTACTTCCAATTATGACACAACCTTTTGATTTCAAACAACAGAAGTAAGTGGAATGCTAATATACTTCATACAGTAAAATTTATATAAAACCATTATGCATATAGACTTGGTTGTAGGACAATAATGAAGTGTAAGAGTTCCTGTGATTCCCTTGCATTTAAAATCTAAATATAGCCTTTCTCTAGAATATCATATTTAAAATTTGTCACATTAACGGTAAGATAATTTAGAATGCATTTTATCAAATGCTAATTTTTTTTAGTGAGAAACTGTGATCTTTATAACTTGTTTTGGATTCAAGTCTATTTGTCATTTTATCAAATGCTAATTTTTTTTAGTGGGAAACTGTGATCTTTATAACTTGTTTTGGATTCAAGTCTATTTGTCATCTACAAATTATGAAATGAATAAGAAATATCTGTTTTCTCTTTGCTTTGTGTTTGGATTTACAGACATAGTTTGTTTAGCTTACTGTTTTATTTTTGCTAAGATTTATATACAAATGTTGTTTTTAATTATTTTTCAGGTCAGTACTACCTGTGTGGGAAGAATTACTGCTGTTTAATGAAAACTTTAACTATTTTACAAAACCAGATCCAAGGGTCATTGTATTCTTTGAGGTAAAAGTCATTTATATTTCTAATCAAATCTTAGTTTCACCATTTTCACTGCTTTAGTTTCACCATTTTCACTGTTTTCATCAACATTATCTTTATCATCATCATTATCAGCATAATCATCATCAGCAACATCATCATCCTCATTACCACCACCTTAATCAGTAGCAACAGTATCAGTGTTACAAATTTGATTAGACAGTAACCCTGATCGTCATTCTATAAAAACAGTTATTTAATGTACAGTATATGTATAAAAATTCAAACTTTTAATGTCTGACTGTGATTCAAAACTTTCTAGATTCATGTTTTGTTTATTGAAAATATGAAATAAAACAATAGCAATTAAACAGACTGCTTGTCAATTTTTACTAATCTGATAACAACTTCTAATTTTTTAATATATTAAAAGATATGGTTTTGTAGAGTCTTTATAATAGATCTCTGATATTAAGTTATTGTTCTTGGTTTGTCATAGGTACTGGGTATACTATGTACGTCCTTTAGTCATATTGTTTTCTAAATTGTAATTTTTACTTTCTTTAACCAATTTAAGTGATTTTTTGAGTACTGGTTATTTAAGTCAAATTTACATCAATTATTTTTGGTCTTACCATTGAAGTTACTGATATTATCAGCTCAACAAAAACTCTGGGGTGGGGAAGTATTTTGCAAGTTGAGAGATTTTCTTTATTTATATTGATTTTAATATTGTATTAAACATGTTTTCTTGTTTTATAGCTTTTAGACTTTATAAGTATGAACACTGCTAGTCGTAGATATTCTGGAAGTAGTGAAGGAGGTTGGTATCGGATAGCCTGGGCATTCTTAAAGGTACATATTTCTTCTTAATGATTATCAATTAATTTTTAAGCAAGGTGCATGTAGTTAATACTTTGAATACTATGAGCTTACAAAGTGAAGTTTAATTAAGATGAATTTTTAGAAAACTAAAGTTAATTAGGAAAATATAACTAAATAGATGAATTTTTTTTTTTTTTTTTTTTGAAAACAATAAAAATTATTTATGCAATGAAAAATTATATTGTAATTGACACATTATTTAAAGTTCCACACTGTTTATCACATTTTTATTTTTAGGTTTTAGGCAACAATGAAAAATTGAATACTGGATCTAAAGTAAGATTACAATTATTTGAACCCCCGTATAACTACAGAGCAAAACCTGGACAGGTGGAGGTAAGTACAGAAAGTCTACTATAGTGTCAACTTCTATATATAAAGATCACCTGTTAATTAATAACAGTATCTTAGGTCTTTTTGCATCTTACTGAACCGAAATGAGCGTGTATATAAAACCACCGTTCTAAGAAAGTCATTTTTTAGGGTCTGTTGGTGGTTCTTATATACATGTTATATTATGTATGATACAAAACAATCTGATGAAATACTGGTATCCATAAAAACATTGACATTGTTTATTTACATAGAATTTTAATTTGCACACACTATTTCCCTATAGTTTTATTTTAAAAAAGGAGATGTTGTGGATGTGCTGTAATATTGTAGGCTACATGTATATCATGCAACATTATTTGGTTGAAGAAGACCTTTGAGACACTTTGTTTTATATTCTTTCTTGTTAGGATAGAAGAATCTTGTTCAAAACTTTGCAATAACAAACCTATCAGTTTTACTAATGAATAAGTTTTAAATCAATGTAAAAAAGGTAAACCATCTTTATAAACAGAGAAACAATATTTATACCCACCAAGACTCCAACACAATACCTCTGATATGTCAGCCTAGTGCTTTATAAATCAAGCCTTCAAAGATGTCTTGGTGTGAAGAGACATGCTATATTAAAGACGATACCTTATCTATTTATTTCACGCAGGATGAAAAAAAAATAAACCTCTTGCCAAAAACTTAAAATTTGATCACACTTTTCATTTCTAATAAGACTCTTTGTATCGTCATTATGTATTTGTAAATATGTACATGGTTTATGTAAATGTGTATTGTAGGTTTATCAGTGGTGGAAGACACAAGCAAGGAAAGCTTATCCTTCTACTTTGTATGTAACATTGAAAGGTATTACACCACCCAAGGAAGTAGAACCTGCCATGAGGTCCATGTTTGCTACACAACAGGTACGTATCTCCTGTATCACAAATAACAAAATTCTTTATCATTAACCCTGTTAACTTTGCACAATCTTACCCTTATTTAAAGTTGCATTTAAATTTTTTAAGATATATAAACATGTAATTAAACAATTGTAATTTCATACTTATCATGCAGAAATTTCCAATTTTGTGTCAAGAACATCTCCATTATACATGTAGATGGTTATTCCTCACATTGTCTGATTGTATAGCACTTTTAATAAAAAATTTGATTTTCTGTAAATCATAGATGTGACGAAAAAAGAAATGTTGGATCATATATTAAAAATAAAATTTATCAAATTTTAAAATTTTTATGCAGATTTTAATTCTTAATTGGCATTAATCTGTTTTCTTTTTAAAGGAAGTAGGAAGTAAGACCTATGAAGAGTTTAAGAAGACAATGGGAATGGGAGAAAAAATCAAGTATGGAAGAGTATAAGATAATGTGTAAAAATTTTATCTGTCAGTATATATGATTAGTCACAATATTTACATTATCTTCCTGAAAATAGAACATCGCCATATAGCTGCCATGGCATCATTTCCAAATTTAAACTTATTTTGACTTGATGAGAATTAACAAATAAAAACAAAACTTCAAACCCATACAACTCTGTTTTCAAAAATTCCACCATGATGATTTTACATCACCTTAAACCGGACATCTTCATAAAATGTTTATATACATGTTTATGTAGTACATGTACCAAAGTTGGATAAAGTTTCTATTTGACTTCAAAAAGTAATAAAACAACCTTTAAAACCAGAGATTATATAAATCTATGACTTTAAATCTGAATGTTAGCTTGAATAATTTCAGTAATCACACAACAATTTAATCATTACAAACATTTGCTTTTAGGAAAAATACTCTGAAATCATTTACATTGTATTTTTTGTGGCTCCCAAGAAAAGAAAATTTTTGTTGGGAAATAAATTATTTTTGTTGTTTTCTACAAAATAAATGATTTCAAAGTATTTTAGTTTATGATTTAAAATATCATATTCACTACTTCTACATTTGAAATTCACTAACAACATTTTCTTCTATGTATGAGAAATAAATCAGAATAACCAATCATTTCTATTATTTATTTGTATAACATATATTTATTACTCTGTTTAAATATAGTCAGAAAACAGATTTAGGGTTGGTATATCACCACACAAGTAGATCTGTATAATTATTATACACATGTATTCTCGTTGAACCACATATATAGTTGAACCTGTCCAAACCACACAGCTGAAGATTTTGTTCTGTTTGAACAAGGCTTAAGTTTATATATTTATCAACTATCTAACATTACTTATGGTATATTTAACGTTCATTTAAGACTGGATTTTTGTATGTTTTAGATTTTAATATGACAGGTTTTGGTTTTACAGGAATTTAGTCTAAACAGCATTTTTGATTTTCTCATAATTTGGTTAAGGCAGGCCTTTGGTTTTCTAATGTTTCACTTAAACAGAATTTCTGGTGTTCCCAAAGCTTGATTTGTTTTTATTTTTGTATTCCAAAAAGTAGAGGTTGATTTTACTATTATTATTATTATTATTATTATTATTTTCCCAAAAGTTTGATATGGACAGATTTTTTTTTTTTTTTTTTTTTTTTTTTTTTTGAGTTTGATAAAGAGTTTGGTTTAGACAGGTTCTAAGTTTCCTAAAATTTCATTTATCATATTCATATGCACATCTGATCTTTTTCACCCTCCCATTATCAATACCTATTACCCATGAGTCAAATACATTAATTCATAGCTTGGTTTTATTGTTCTGAGCACAGTCAAAATGTCATTTGGCAGTAGGGTTATTAGCACAATAAAACAAACACATCTACGTAATTACTTCGGCAACATCAAATATATCTTTGTGAAGGTTCCAAGGTCGTAGCATGAGTATATAGATATGTCTTGCACTGATTACAATGACAAAAAAATGTAAGTTATTCACAAACAAGTTCTGAACAAGAATTGTAACTTTATCCTTCCTAAGTTAGTCACACCCTCTAATATATATTGCCTCTTGCATGTTTCCATTGTCAACTTATTAAGATCGAAGTCCTAAAGACTAAATTATAGACATTTGTCTCGCAGTAAACACTTAACACTATAAGACAGAAGTCTTGTGTCTTTGATGTAAGACTTTAACTAGATGATCTATACATCATTAGGACACATGATAAAGAATTTTCTGTAACATTATCATTAGTAACTGCTACATGTAGATCGTTCTTGTTTAACTGATGACTTAAATTTCAGAATACAGAAAAAAACACATGATTATCTGCTCATAATTTTTTTCTGAAAACCGTATAACCAATTGTAACACAACTCATTCATAATATATACTTGACCATTCAATGATTATCAAGTACATGTATATTTTTAACAAATGAATGGTATGAAAATGTTTTCATTGCCCTTTTGAGTACCAGTAAGTTTTAGTTTATCATAAATAATCCATGAATTTTGACATCAATTTATTAGCTCACCTGAGCTCAGATGAGCTATTGCAATGGTTCACCATCCGTCGTCTGTTGTGTGTCGTGCGTCGTCCATCATGCGTCGTCCATCGTGCAACAACTTTTTACAATTTAATCTTCTCCTCCAAAATCACTGGGCAAAATTTAATGAAACTTGGTAACCATCATGCCTGGGTGAAGCCCTTTCAGATTTGCACAAATGAAGGAGTTATGTCCCCTTGGGGCCCAATAAGGGGGGAAATAGTGAAAAACTTAAAAATCTTCTCCTCTGAATCTACAAGAGATATACCTTAGTTATTTCATTTATAACATCCTTAGGTCATCTTTTTTCAGATTTGCACAAATGGTAGCCATGGGGCTCAAAATGGGGAAATTGTAAGGCACTGAGTGGGGAAATTGCTAAAAATTATATATTTGTCCTTATATCTTGAAAACCATTAACTTTTTGTATAGGCATGTATATTAGAATGTTGTAGATATTGGCATGACGATCATTTGGATCAAGGTCATATGTTGAAAGGTCAAGGTCACAGCTGCAAAAGAAGACTTAAATTACTAATTATCTTGAAAACTATTAACATTTTGTATAGGCATATTAGAATATTGTAGGTATTGCGACAACGATCATTATGATATATGGTACAAGGTCATATGTTGAAAGGTCAAGGTCACAGCTGCAAAAATAGACTTAAATTGCTAATTATCTTGAAAACTACATGTATTTACTTTTTGATTAGAATATTGTAGGTATTGCAACAACGATCATTATGATATATGGTACAAAACTTTTAAAGTTTCTGTACGTAATATATTGTCTATTGCACTTTGCAAACAATATTGGACATACCTTCAGTTGAGCGTTAAGGCCCATGGGCCTTTTATCTAGAAATTTAGACATAATATTATCCTGGAATATTGATATTGAATTAACCAGAAATCTGAAATTTGAAATTAGTCATAACAACAAATATAAACCAATTTGAAATTAGTCATGACAACAAATATAAACCAATTTGAAATTAGTCATAACAACAAATATAAACCAATTTGAAATTAGTCATAACAACAAATATAAACCAATTTGAAATTAGTCATAACAACAAATATAAACCAATGGGACAATATTTATTATTATTTTTAAAAAATGCTGTTCCAGTAAACAAAATTTTAATTGAATGAAAAAAATTATATTTTGTTCTTTCTATATTTTCAGAAAAGATCATCATAGGGTGCTATCATCTTGGACACGGTTGGTTGGCCAGACATGTCGTATACCTAATACACTTTACTTAACACTTCAGGCAGGAAGAAAGGGATGTTATGTCATAAAGTTTTCACATGATGGCAGGTAAATTGAATTTAATTCTTATCAGGATAATTTTTCATCAAAAAAAGAAAATAAGTCATGCCTTTAAGATTCCTTAGAAATATGTGCTTCCTCCAGGTAATGGCTTACTGTAAGAAGAAGTGTCTAAATCTGTTGTAAAAATAATGGCTGATAAGTTGATATTGTGAAAGATTTGAATTTTATATGTTACTAAATCATAGAATCAGATTTTTATTTCTGGGTTTTAGTTGTATTTAAATTGATTACTTTTAAAATATTTTGCCATATACCATTGATAAGTGGTACTGTGACAGGCTACCAAAGTCAATGTTTGTGTATTCAAAACACACTTTACCCTTTATACATGTATTTGTTTTTCATGTAAGACACAAAACATAAAATCTCTTATCAGTGTGTGCTTAGGTACAGCTGAAAAGTTTAACAAGATCAGACCACATGTGGACATTGCAGGAAAAATTTATAAGCAATTATCAAAAACTGACTTGGCAAAATTCTGATTATATATTAACCAGTATGACATTTCTTTTGTAGGAGTTTAGCATGCGCTTGTCATGACAGAGATACTTATCCAATTCTAGTCTATGAGGTAAGTTAATAATTAAACAGTAAATCTTCTATAATTCAAAATGATTGGGACTTCATTATGATTTTGACTTGTTGGGAAGTTAGTTTTTTGTTTTCTAATTTAAATAAATCAAAGAAAAGCCTTTGTTACTAAGTTTTAATTTTAGTTGATCTATAATAAATGTTATAAGCTTAGAAGTTGCACAGTATTTCTTATGTTTAGGAAATCTCTTTAGACTTGTTAATAATTAGAGAACTTGAAAATCTTAGAAAATACTAAAGTTTGGGACTTTGGTGTGTATGTTTTAGGAAGAAATGACCTTACAATAAGTGAAATCCGAGTTATTTCAGTGCACAAGTTTTGGGGACCATTTAATATGTGACAGTGTAAGAGTCATTATGAACTAAAATAACATAACATTGATACCTTTTTATCATGGCTTTAATCCACATCAGAAGATCTTATAACTGTTGGTCACATTGTGTGATAGTTTTGTCTTATTTTATATTGTTTGCTTTCTGTATTGTATTATTGTTTACTTTTGTTCTTTTGTACATGTAAGTTCTTACTTTTCATTTACAAGTTTCTATATTCCATGTTTAATAGAAAAGATTGTATGTAAGTTTGCAATGTCCTGGAGTTGTTTACTATACACAAAATGTTGAAACAAATATCTATTTTTCAGATACCAACTGGAGAGTTAAGAGGGAAGTTTACGGGTCATTTTGGACTTGTATATGATCTTTGCTGGTCAAAAAGAGACACACATTTATTATCAGCTTCTGCAGATGGAACTTGCAGGTAATATTTGATATACCATTGTTTAAATTTAAGCTGATATTAATGCACCTTGTAGATGTTCAAACAGTGATTGAAGTTGCAGACTTTAGATCGAACGATCTTAAGTTCAAGCCATTCTGTTTGATATGACTTTTAACAAGAATTTTATTTCTCAAAGTTGCATTTTATCCAGGCTCTTAATAAATGGATTGAAATCCCTTAAACTTGGAGCCTTTTAGGAATTTTATGAAATACGCCTATGATATCTAAAATATTGCTCATAAAGTTTAATTTTAACTAGAAATACATTTGTATGCATCATATTGGTCAGTCTAATTTCACTCTAACATTTTTACACTAGAACCTGTCAGACAGATGCTTTAGTAGTTAATTGTTTTATACAGAGTTTGGAGTATAGAGAGTTACGGTGATAATGCAGAGAAAATACTACCTCATCCAGGATATGTATATTGTGCTAAGTTCCATCCCCGTGTGGATACCCTGATAGCCACTGGTGGGTATGATCAAGTCATCAGGATATGGGATACACAAGGAGAAGATAGACATGGCTTAGTATGCATCTCTTCTCTCTCTCTCTCTCTCTCTCTCTCTCTCTCTCTCTCTCTCTCTCTCTCTCTCTCTCAGCAGATTCTAACCAAAATGCATGGTTTATAAAAATAAAAATTTTCACATTTAATAAAAAAAAATTGTTAGAATTTATATTCAAAGTTCTTACATGTATATGACAAATGATATATAAAATATTAAATTCTGATTGCAACATTAACTTCAGCCATAATTTTCTTTCATTTTATTTCATGCTGTAGGATTACCTAACTGTATGTATTTCTCTCTCATTTAA